>CALYDF020001576.1:0-75067 GCA_944474145.2 Dicrocoelium dendriticum
TGATTAATAGTAACTGAGCAAATTTGGTGAAAGCCATGTTGTTATGGGTCCATCACGCACTTGTTTCACAGCTACATCATTAGTGCATCTGTGATGATTGATTCCATACGTTAGAAAACACAGTAAGCAGCGGTCTCGGACGCTAATTTAAGGATCAGTACGCTAGCACCCATAATATTAGGAGTGACGAATCCACGCATCCATAATATGGAAAGATTATGTTTCTCTAAACAACGTTGACAGAAATGAGACAGTACTTTCGCTAGATCACCCGTAGTTTCCTGAAGATTCTAGTGGAAAGGAATATATACCCAAAATAAATGCACTAACTTATGGATACCAAACAGTTCAACAAAGATTCAGCATTGAACTTGATGAATACATTAGCTCTTTATTCTCTGGAAGGTAAGGATTAATGCGACCCCAAATGATAGGCAGCTTTCATTGCACTTTGTGTAAATCCATGGTTCATAACTACGCCCGTGATGCAACACTGCACCTTACGAAAGTCATTAAGGGGCGTGCATGAGAGTTTCTGCCTCATGCAGGGTTGCTGGTGCGTTATCTTTTCTTCGCGGATCAAGTTCACGCAAAGCGTTACACTGCGTCATGTATGCAAAACAGTTTACGGCATTCCGACCATCCATGTGAGCTGGCCATTACACCAGGGATATGATTGTTTGTTGATAATCCACCTAGTAAAGAACTTGCCTAGTACTATTTCGTTATGCGTCTTGGCATCGTGCGCAGGAGATCCAGGAAGTTCGCAAACACCTTGAACAAATCGGGTTTTCTTCTTTTCTGGATTAGAAAGGTTGTCTTGGTTTTGGCATTCTATTTGAGTGCTTTTGAAACATAATCGGGTAACATGCGCACCACGCTCAATGAGTTGAGTAGACAAATTCCTGAGAGTAGAACAACATGGCTAAGAGAGTCCAGTGGTTTGATAGGCACAAAGATGGCCTAAACATGTCGCTATCTGGTTTCTTATTAAGCTAAGCGACACGCGAGTGGCTCATTTTGTTCTTCCCACTAAATTGCCCACAGCTCTGAACTACCAACAACATAACGAAATATTTAACCGTAGCTTCCATGAATGGCATAGTAGCAATCACGTCGAATGCGCTTTACCCAATTAAAGAATTGAAATGTCGGATGAAGCGGCGCAGATAGCCAGAGGTGGTTAGCAAGACTGACATTACTTTTAACTTAGGGACGGGGTTCAGTGTGATTGTCTTGAAACAGGATAGGTTTTTTCGTGAATTTCCTGGAAGTTCACAAAAGAAACCTCAACTAGACCAACTAGCAATGTCACATCTTTTCCCAAACATAGTCGCAAATGAATAAAACGTCTAACAGCAATACGTTCTAAATGTGTGCCAGCTGATGATTTTGGTTCTCCACTTTCGATCAAAAACAGCGAAATTCAACTCTAAATAGATGCCACACTGTATATGCACTGGAGGAACCTACAAAGCTAACAGACGAATTAAAGAATTCCAAACCTTGCCGGTTGCAAAATGTTTGTTTTAAGTTTGGTTAGTAATCAAACGTTTAAAATTCGGTGCCCGTAGTTTAGGTCGATGGGTGTTGTTTAGCATAAGTATAGCTAATTTTGTGAGCACCTACTATTACCCACTGCTTGAAGACAAATAATCACTCCTGCGGTGTTTGCCGGATCAGATTTGCTAACTAGGGAAATATAAACTATCAACATCATTGTGATCGGTATAGCATTAAGTTAACGTGCGTACTGTTTTATTTAACTGCAACCAATGCTTCTCAGACGGACACTGATTACATTAACTCAATTTTCGATGCTCCTTGATAACTGCAAAAACAAGCTGATTCGATGTACTCAACATAGAAGCCTAATAATCAAATATACAAAATACACACTGCAGATTTCATCATATTCTTAGCATAAATAAAACCGTTGATGAAATAATTTAAAAGGGTTGCATTTGAGCAAAAACATATTTTTTGATTTATCTAAGTTATCAATACTTACAAATTTACACCGCACACACTACTGTAATCGCACTTGTTTGATCAATCCTTGTTTTGCTCACCGCATTGGACACTACAAACCAACTCTGCAATAATTTGAATCACACAAACGTTTTGTTATCTTCTTTCAGTGTAAAAAATTAACTACGTTAGATATAGCAACGACATTCTTGCTAAAAGTCTACCAACATCATCTGAGTAGTTAGCCAACAACATTGGTGTAATAATCCAAAAATATAGGATGCGGGTAATCAACCGCTAATAATTTACCACTTTTGTAACTTCACATATAACCGCTTTACCCAAATCGTTAATAACATTAAAATAGTGTGTTCCTCAAGTGATTCTATAGCTATCCGATTTGGATCCTCGGTTCAGAACAAATTGCATGGCTCAAACTTGTTTGCTCTTCTACAACATTCATCTGGCAGCTCAAAAGGGTTTAAAGATGTAGCATATATAAGGATCTGGGAAGCTACTTTGAGAGCAATTTTGTAACTTCGTAGAGGGTAGAAGTCACGATTAAACTCCACACGAAAATCTGCCTCGACGGGGAATCGAACCCCGGTCCACGAATTTCCGGTCCGTTGCTCTACCACTGAGCTACCGAGGGCTTACGTTACTCACAAACATCCTTCAAATAATTTTGTAACTCTTGTACAATTTTCTATCCATCTAACCTGATTGTAAAAATTGATCAGACCAACTAGTCTGTCCGTATTTAGCAGTGCAGAAACTTACGTTGTTTAACAAAGAACTACGTTTGATCTAAGCGACCTCTTGCTCTTTGGTTTCCGCGCAACTGAGTAACTCCAGTTAGTTCAGCTACGTGCACATTGTCCACACAGTTAGAATTAGGCTTTCCGAACTGCTATTTTTATGCTGATCTCGGCACTAGCATACTGTGTTAAATAAATAAAATTGTGTATTCCTAGGCGGTGCAAAGTGCAGCCCAACTATGTTGTCTGGTCAATGTTGTTAAACTAACCATTTGTGCCGAGATAGATAAAGGTGGTCTATAATGTCACATGAGTATTGTACAAGCTTTCCAACGAAAGTGACTTGTCATGATTTTATGCAAGATGTAGAAAAAGCAGAGTAATGAATGCTTTTTCATGCAAATTCAAGTGTATGACTACACACTTGGTTTCCATTTGTCATATTTTTTACAATTATTACCCAACAGGGCTAATATGAACTGCCATAAATTAACCTATTTTAAATCAGTAAGCTTTCACAATTTGCTCAAAGCTTCATGGTTCCAGTCCACTAATAATAGAAAACCTTATTTGTTTACTTCTTACAACAGAGTGCACTTAAAAATTATGCCTGATATATATGAGTAGAGTAAATTTTACCCTCTTAAGCTTATGCCAATGCAGCATTGAACGTGCTGTTATCAATAACATCTTACTACGGATTATTCATTTCATTCAACTTTATCTGTTACATATCAGCAAACACAGATTTTTGAAGAAATTTATATTTTGTTTTCTTAACTCAGCTTGTAAAATGATATGTAGCCTGGATTTATAATCGGTGATTTGAAAACTTAAGAAAAATAGCATTACGATGTTTTATTAAATTGTTCCGGATAATTCAAGCGTGTTTAGGCCAACAAAATGGAATTAAATTCTGATCCTTTTGCCATAAATGCCTTAGAATTAACTTCAATTCCAGATAGGCAAAGATCTACTACACTTGTAGCATCACCAACAAAGTTTAACGACCGTTTGGGTGAGACACTTTGAAGTAAACGCTATGTGAATAAGCTACAAAGCGCGTTCTTTATCAGTACCACAATTCATTTTGAAATAAACACTGATCTAATGGGATTCAGAGACCAGTACTGCAAAGAAGTTACAATAGAAGTTCCTGAGGATTGTAATTAAGAGCCAAATGGAGTTGGTGCGCATTGTAGCAGGTGGGCAACACACAACGGTTGTTTTGCCTTATTGACATAGATTTCTAGTTAGTGGAACAAACCACTAAGGTCAAAATACCATGGGTTTAGTTCCTGTGGGCGCCGAGAGATGCACACTACTTCCGAGTCGAAAGTAAACGAAGCAGTCATCTATTGGCTTTCAAAAAATATAGACAATTCACTTATATCGAACCGTGTGGGATATTATCTTAAGAAATAGCTTTTATAAAAAGTGGCTGCGTTGGATTCTGCAGTAACAACCGCGTTGGATGCTCGACTGAAATAGACAAAGCAAATCACTTCGGAACTGCAGCAAATTTAGGTACATCCCTGGGAGTTTATCGTGGGTTTCCCTTCTCATTAAATATCAAAATGTAGTGTATCTCAGCTACGATTGCTTGTTGCTTCTTCAATGATAAACCCATGTCAAGGGTTTGTGTTAATATGGGATCAGTAAACTATCTTCAGATTGAATGCGTTCAAAAACAAGTGTCGCATGGGACGCAAAAAGTAATGTAGAAATAAAAGTTGATAACTCTGAGCAGTGTTGAATAGAATCATGAAACCTTTCCGTGCATTATATATACCATTTAATGCAGCACTTGCGAAATCGCATTAAAATTCGGAACTGACTTGTCTCACCACACCATTTTTACCTCTAACTGCTGGCACATGCGCACCTGCGGTGTTCATAGTAGCAGTATTGCAGCAACCGTTAATGTCACGCTGCTCGATTTCTGGGTAAAATTCTGACTGTTGCAATTCGAGTTTGCAATACACCTTTCGTTTGCACAATCCATCAAAACGGCTGACCAAATAAGTTAAGTTCACGCCTTAAAGAATTAATTCTTTGAAAGAGCCTTTAAAGTTATAAGTGAAAGATTCACGGGCATTTGTGACAAAGTGACACCGGTAAGTGCTTAGCATGTACTCTCTAGTGCATCTAGTCTGAAAGTTCACTGCCCGAACCTACAGCCAAAATGCACAAAATAGTTCTGGTATCTGTTAGATCCAAAATTGGCAGAGGATCGTTCACATTGATAGGTTTATCAGTTTATATGAGCTCACTGTATGTTGTCAATTTTACGTTCCTTTACAATTAACGTAGAACTATTTCATTTATCTTGCGATGCCGACCCGATGTACAACAGAATTACTGTATACCAGCTAACTGTTCACCAGGGGCTCTTCAAGTCACAGCATCCAGTGCCTCACCGGTAAAATCCAGCCATTTATACTGTGATGTTTCAGTATGAAGTTATATGCGTCCAACTTAATCATAATATTTAAATGGTACTTTGATGCATCTTAATGCAGCAATTGAATTGCGGACTCACTAGACATCACGCACTTACTCGATAAATGGATATTACATCGACTTGTGACAACGTCCATGTTAAGATTCATGGAGTTGCTAGGCTGTAGATTTAAATCTATTTGATTTCAACACCCTCCTAAACAGGAAGTGTAGTCATATTTTAATTACTAAAAGCAGTTTAACTAATTACTGTAAATTTATCATGCGTCTGAGGCGGCTTAGGATCCATCAGTGAAATTGTCAAGTGCATTATTGAAAGCTGAGCTTAATGGGCTACTTAGCAATGCGTTAAATGTTGGGAAAAGTGCAACGAATTTACTCCAAGATATCAATTTATATGCAAGGCCAAGGGATCAAAAAACGTGTTCACCTTTTATTTAACCGTAAACATAAGCAAGATCGTGTAACAACCCAGACACTATGCGGCTGCTTCTTATCTCAAGTATAAACAGCGTATATGTCACATGAATTAAATGCACCGCATATCTTCCTACAGAATTTTACATGTTTTTTCATTAACCGATAAACCTAGCTGCCCATGTTGATCCGCGTACAGGACACCTGAAAAACGTTGTCTAATACGTGGTTGCTAATTAAGATACACCTGCTCCAAGAAGCAGGATTATCGCATTACTTGTATGGAAAATGACAATTTTGGTTACTTAAATGGTTACCAACCATTGGCGGATTGTAGGCTTTCCTCATAGCGTTTCATTCATAATTTGTACCATTTTATCGGTGTTCTAAAACGTGTATTAGCAAACAGAAGGATGTTATACTTAGCTGCATATTCGTCTAAAACAATAATCCTGTATCCACAGTTATGCACTGATTGCGCAAAGTTCACCGTTAATAATCGGCTTAGTGCAAGTACTTTATCATGATGACAGAAGTGGTACAGCATGCTTTGAATAGACGGACGCAGGGTGACAAGTGCTTACTTCAATAATACTAATTTAACCAGCATGTAAATTTTTAACTCCACGCACATACAATTACATAAAGGTCGCTAGCGTTTGCTATCGCATACCGAAAATATTCTTTTAAGGAAGCAAAACTGTACTCGGGTCAGGTGAAACAAAACAGTTAGAAACTAAGCAAGCTACAACATTTATTTGACAAATAAGAACAGAAAGAATTAACTTGCTTTTTAATTATGCTTATGTTTTTGTTGGTTGCATATTTTCTTGGAACATAACCACTGTAGTGCTGGTTGGTTGTAGGGCAAACCCTTGCTGCTTCCAAGCGGCCTATGTTGCCTTATTTGGCCTTACGAATTCAAAAGTGTCACCGAGATCTTTAATGTCAATTAATTTGACTTTGAATGTCGGCTGTTACAAATATATTCTAGATTAAGTTGCTGATGCGTCATTATTTTCAAGGGGCAATTAACACAAATTGTCTACACTTGACAAGTTTAGAAAAGTAGTAAGGGTAATCTGAATTACCGTCTGTAAACCGTTCGTGCTTTAACATTCTTATGTCGATCAAAATTACGAAACGCACAAACAGTCCTAAAAAGCACTAGTTTAGATTTCCATCTTATTAAGTATCGACACTGATGTAAAGTCCGTCTACATGCATCAACCATGGAAATCGCATGACATCTCTTAGGTATCCGTGGTTAAAGCTACCTGGCCCTCTGGGATGGAGCGACCAATATGGCTAGGACATTACATATGACAGTACGGCTCAACATGTATTTACCTCTAAATTCTTTTTCTGACCTCTTCCCAAATAATGATTTAAACAAGTTCACTGCTGCAAGTTAACAGCGATGGGGAATCTTGGGTGCCAGAGAGGAGTAGCATCTCTGATAGCAGATCTGCCTTATTCTCCGGGGTAGTCCGCCTATCTTTGCCCTCTACCTTTCACGCAGCTCTCACCTGTAGCTTCGAGAAGCTACTAGCACGCGGCAACGGCCTCACCCCGGTCAACCGTCAGGCAGGAGAGCTAAACCAGGTGAGTGTGGCAGGGATGACTATACTCTGTGAGTTTGTACTCGCGTGCAACGTCAGTCCTGAAACTAGGAGGAAGATATTCGACCCCTGATCTAACTGTCAGAAGTTAAGCAAATTTCCCAGTGCTCTACTGCCTTATAGATAGCACTCGGCTGTTCAAAAGCTAGAGGTGACCCCACGAACTAACGCCGGAGGAGGTTAGGGTCCCCATAAGTAATCATACTCCCCACGAAACTTTAGAACATGTCCATTACTCGCGATTCTTCTTATGCTACGGCGTTCGCGGTAGGCGACGCGCTCTGCGCTAACCCAGTAGTCAGAGTGACAAGTAAGCTAGCTGTGTCCCTCAATCCCCGGAAGCCAGTCTACATTGAAGGCTGGAATGTCGAAACACAGTTAGATGTCTGGAGGCAAGTCTTGACGATGCGTACACTACATGACTACCAGATCGACAAAGTATGTCTGTCAGAATCTCGAATACCCGGCTATGGCTCTCGACAAATCAAAGTCCTTGTTGTAGACACATCATATTGGCTTTACCATGGTGAGGCAGGGCCTTCAAATTTGGTCGTGCTCTACGGTTCCTCTCTTTAGAGTTTATTAACATACACGTTCTCACAACTACTCCTTGCTATATCAGTGCTTGTTTTAATTAATCACTCTTCTCGTGATGCAAATCTACACATGCGAGGTTTTAAAAGCGTTACCTTTCTTCTACGCTCGTAATCGGTGCATTTTTGGACGGTTGTTATCAGAAAAAACTGAAACGAATTCGTAAGAAGTGCAACAGTTCTGATAGAAAACATCGCTTTGAATGGACAGTTCCTCTTTGAAGAAAAAAGAGAAGAGAGCTTAGCGTCCTAATACTGCTTAGCACCAACATCCGCTCGCTCGCGGGGAAATCAAATGGACTAGCATTGTTTTATCAAGAGAGTTTTCGCAGCTTGGAATAATTTTATTGCAAGGAATTTGACTCCATGAATACGTAGATGATGCAGTCGTATCCGTTGGAGACTTTATTTGTCATTGGGCTAATTGCACATGTACCTACCGAAACCGAGGTGGTGGAGTACATATTTACATCAATCCGTCTTAGTGTATTGCAACAAAATGTGTTTTTTGCTTCTCCTCACATTTTCTTAACCGTTTAGTCATAAAATATAAGCCAAGTGTTTAAATGATTACCGCTCAATATTGTTAGCTAACATCTATATATCTCCGTCCTGTCCCAAAACTGAAGCTGAGAATTTCTATGAGGAATTTACCGCAGTTATCATAAAACACATCGGTCATTCTCTGTTCATCTTCGGCCGAGATTTCACTAGATGTGGCACTAACTTTCTCACCGCTTTCGGGTTTCAAAACATCGTCAACCTACCCAGCAGGTTAAAGGCAACCTTGGAACTGGTGTTTGCTAGTAATGTGATGTAGTTCTCCCTAGGTACTCGTACTCCAATCGGCAATTCTGATCAATCAACAAACAAGATTTCATCTGTCACCTATAACGAGAACAACCGCCAACAAATCACTTGCTGTAATGATGGAAGAGTCAGGTGGAAACAGCGGTCTCCACAAAATTTCGACAGATTTCACGAAATGATCGCATCAACGGACTTTAGTTTTTTCTTTGACCCTGATATATCCAGGTATTTTGATTATTTGACAGGCTATTTAAACCACTGCTTTGCTACCTGCTGCTCTTTGAAAAAGCTTTACCTCCGCGCTGACATGGTTTCACCCCCCACTTAAAGCAGCTTCGCCGCCTTTAGGTGAAAGCGTTTAAAGGAAAAGACTGCACCTCAGTAAGATCTCTCACAGGTCATATCAAAGAAGAAGTACTCCGTCTTAACATCATGAATGTCCAGTCGGTTCTTGGGAACGGCAATTGTCGCGAACTCTGGAGGATGTTGAAAATGCTTAGCGGAGTTACTCAACTTTCACCCTACTTTGATGTAGACGTAGAGAATTCGAATCAGGAATTCTGCAAGTGTAATACTACTCCAAAGTATTTCTGTGCCAAAGTGCTGGGGTCTGCTGAACCACTGCCTTCTGTTGAGAGTGCAACTATAAATAATCTACTGAAACATCTACGTTCCGGTAAAGCTAGTGGGCCGGGCATGCTATCTACTATCTTACTCAAAGAATGTGCCGATTGTTTGACAAAACCTCTTGCGAGTATATACCCAACGTGTATGCAGCAACAGAAAATAGCCGACTGTTGGCGAAGTGTCAATATTACACATTGCAACAAGGGATCCAACTAATATCGACCTATTCCGTGCATTTCGGTTTCTTTGAAGGTTCTGGAGAAAGTCATTCTCGTAATGATGCCGTCCAGAACACGTTTTATAGACCTCTTCAATTCGCCTACTGTAGTTCGAGTTCTACCCCAGATGTTGTGGCCTACAACCTACATTCTGTACTGTCATCACTTGACAAAAGGAATAAAGTAACTCGGACGTATTTTCTTGACTAAAGCAATGCATTTCGCTGTATAAAATGCTAATTACTGCTAAAAGACCTAATTAGTCAAGGAGTAAATCACTCCATTATATATTTACTGAGGGCTTATTCTTATGAACGCACTCTGATCACCCGACATAGTGGCAGATATTCATCCCCGCTACTCAACAACGTACGTGTCGTTCAGAGAGTAATTCTATTCCTTTTCTCTTTTCTAGTTACGTCAGCTCTATACCAACTCCAACTGAAGCGGCTCTGATAAAATATGCGGACGATATTGTTCAGGGCATCAATCAAGAAAACGCCGATTGTTCATTTAGGGTACAACCACTTCTAAACGATAGTAATGGCTGGTCTAGCTCCCGTGATCGGTTTCTTAATGCTTCAAAATGCCGTTTTTCTTTAACAAAGGAGCTAGGTACGAAGAGCTTCTTACACTCTGCAACAAATTACATATTGTTTGCAACGGCTAACCGTCTTCAACATCAGTAAAGTACCTGGGTGTGACGTAGAGTTACGATTTACCTTGGACGCTTCAAGTAACTGAAAATTTCACAAAAGTCAGAAGGTTGTCATTCTATGCCTCTCGGCTCAGAGCCTCCGGCGATCCCCGTGAGTTGCTCGTTTGCTTTTCAATGCCTGTGTTCTTCCCCATTAGACGTACTGTTCCCCCGTGATATTTCCCGGTCCTTAGGAAAAGCATTTAAAAGCATTAAAGCATTTAAAGCATTAAACTACTTAACCCGATGTGGCGGTGTTCCGATATCAACACTTGTCAACACGCTTATTTCTACACACATCAGCTCTTGTAAAATGCTGACCGATAAGATACTAACTGATAAAACTCATCCCCCACATAATGCCTTATCTGCATTATCTAGGCAGAAGTACAGACTCAGCTATGCTCGCACACAAGCTTACCGCTCGTCCGTCATTCCTTACAATTTCGCATCTTATGCGAGACCCCAACTCTGTCATCATTGATTGTGCTGTTTGTCCTTATCTACCCGTTCTTTGTCGTATTGCTTTGCAACTGCTTTGCGTTTTTGGAACATTGTCGAGCTCGTGTGTGTTGTAGCTGAATATTCACCCATGCAGGGTGCATAAAGCAATTACTTGACTTGACTTGACTTCCCACGGTGACTCTCAGTTGCCACGCACGCCCGGCTTTCTTTTCATGGAAGCCAGTATCAGCTATAATAGCAGTTGCACGCTTCAAAGGTTACCCGATGAATCTGACCATAATCTCTGTCTACCCACCAAGCCTACCCTCAGCGGAAAATGACAAAGACGCCTTTTACCATACTCTACAGACAGTGGTGAACCATGATCCAAAAGGCGACATTCTTCTTATTGCTGGGGACTGCAGTGCACGAACCGAGCCTATGAAAGATCAGAGCCGTCACATAATAATGATAATGGAGACCACTTGCTTAGCTTCGCTGACATTGTACTCCAACGATGGTCGTATAGCAATCTAGATAGATTACCTCTTAATCCAATCCCGGTGGATGTCTTCCATCGATGACTGTCGAGCCTACAGAAGGGCTGAAACAGGCAATAATGTTGGTTCGGACCACGTAATTCTGTGCGCCAAATTCAAACTCCGCCTGACAACGCGACGAAAGAACATTCCACCAAAGTGTATCAATAATGATTTCCTGAAAAATGCTGACTGCTGTCGATCACTTGAAGCAGCAAGAGAAGCAGAAATTTCTGCCAGTGCACGACAACATGTACTTGTAGAAGACGAATCTGTCGACGCTTGTTAGTCTAGGTTAAAATCGTTAGTTCAACGCACCGCTCTATCTACCCTGGTCTCTACCTCTAAGCCTGTGAAGGACCGGATCACTGAAGACACTATCCGCTTCTCCGCTAAAGCAAGAGAAGCATGTATCACGTATTCCCCAGGTTACTGTCGCTTGAGACATGAGGCACCCCGCTCAGCAGTTAATGATCGCAGCCGCTACTTGTCTGTTATCGCAGACAACATGCAAGCTACATTAACTTCTGGCACTTCGGGTCATCTCTTTTATTTCATCAGTTTAGCTTAAGGCAAGCGCTACTGATCACAGCGATTATTGCATATTTCGGGAAGCCAAATAATCCCTGATAAGGAAGGAAAACTTTCCGGATGGGTAGACTATTTTAGCAACCACCTTAACCACCCACTGCACACCATTGCACGTATTTCAGCATTAACTCAGTCCAGATATGACGCTAGTTGTTCACCGCCATCATCCACAGAAATTGCAGATATCACTCCTCTCCTGGAGCCAAAGAAAGCTCCTGGAGCGGACGGGATTCCGGCAGAAATCCACAAAGCTTGTCTACCAGCTTTCCTTGGTCATTTGCACGAGCTCTTCTGCTCGATATGGGAGACCATGATCTCTCCTTCGTGGAGTACCTCAGTACTACTACCATTTCCCAAGGAAGGTGACCCAACTGTGTATTAATTAATGCGGGATTAGCCTAATCGATGTGGCTACCAAAACCTTCGCACCAATCGTGCTTTCCCGCTTTGCCAATGAGATGAACCTGTGAACTCGTCATAACCATGGTGGCTTTCGACCAGCTAGAGGCTGCACTGACCAAATCTTCACTCTAGGTAGAGTACTCGAAAACCGCTACCAGTTCCATCAGCCCACGTTTGTGTGCTTCGTTGATTTTTGAGTTGCTTTTGTCTCAGTGGACCGCGAAGCACCCTGGAGAATCCTAGTTGCCGATGGCGTGCCGAATAAACTCGTTAACTAGATGAGATCATAGTAACGTTGTTTGAGGGCCCGGATTCGGGTCGATGGAAAAAGCAAAGGAATTCAATATCACTACTGGAGTCCGGCAGGGTTGCCCACTTTCTTCAGTACTGTTTAACTTCGCAGTCGGCTGGGTTATGCATCATGCTTTTGAGGGCTATCGTAATCTTCAAGTTAACTTTGACTTCCGGCTGTCAGATTTAGAATCTGCTTTCAATACCGCTATCCTTGCGGAAGACGCTGTGTCACTACAGCCACCTCTAAATCGGGTCGATGAATCAACCCTTATGATCGGCCTGAAATAAACACAGCAAGACGAAGTACTTCTCATCGTTAACCACCCAGTCTGCCCCGTCGCTCTTCGTACCAGGACAAGTCATCGAACCTGTTCTTGAGTACAAGTACCTTGGATCCACTATACTCCCCAATAGTCAAGCTACATCCAAAATCCAGAATCGTATTGACAGCGTTAGCACAACCTTCTTACAACTGAGAAACACATTGTGGTGAAGGACGGAAATTAGTCTGAAGACGAAGATCCGAGTATTCTCAGCAACCATTCGTGTCATTTTACTCTATGGCTGCGAAACATGGCCGCTGCGATACAAAGGCACCAGGAAGCTGGAAGTCTTTAAACATTGGTGTCTAAGGCTTATGTTGAAAACGTAGTGGCATAAGCGTATAGCACATAACGAAATCCGTAAGCGCTGTTACGGAATTTCGATGCTCTTTGTGCTCATCCAACGCCGCAGACTTCAGTGGTTCGGTCAGATTTACCGTGGTTTTACCTCCCCTTGGCAGGGTTGGTATCGTCGCCGTGGTAGAAAATTGAAACCATGGCTCTCTGAGACTCTATTTTGTGCATGGTACTCGTCACTGGAGGAATCATTAGATCAGGATGTGCGTAGAACTTGTCGCCAACCGCAGTTCAAGTCTAAATAGAAACCAGTTACCTTGCCCATTCAAACATGCGCTGGTTCCCAGCAATTGGTTTAGTATTCTGCCCATTTGAGTACAAAAGGTCGTTGTTCGGTGTTTCTCACAATAATCTTGATGGTTTTTTAGTTTGAACAAATTAAGATAGCAGAAGGTAAAAGGTTTTAGCTAGCTAAGCAAAACGACTAGTAGTCCGTGTCTGCGCAAGCACCTCAAACCTCCAACTCAAAGTAGCATGAGCCTCTTAACAGACTTTACCATACAACAATATGAAAACAAAAAGACGAAATTGTGCGCAGAATTTAATTTGCAATTTCATCAAATTCGTTAGATATAAGTGGTCTCAATAAAGGATAATGGATCAGACACACCGTGCTCAATCACTCTGTATATTTAAATTTTAGCGGAAAAGACAGCAAAAGCAAGGCAAATTAATATATGTTAAAGCCTCCGTTGACAAATTGTGCTATGTCCACGCAATTGCAGCATTTTATGTATCAGTAATAAAAACACAGATGAATAATCAGCTGCCTGTTGTCAACTTGTAGCACTGTTCACTAATATAATTATTACAAAGTCACTTAGACACATTATTAAGCAAACATTTAGTGTTAAGGACGTTTCACCTGTTCAAAAATGTTCCCGTTATACTCTGTAATTGGTTTGGTTTCCTGATTCAGCGTTTTAGCTAGAAAACCACCACAGACATGCAAGCACCCTGACTCTGGTTCCACTTATTTCTCCTCAACACCCACTCAACTTTGGACATTCAGTGGACTCTCATCCGCTGACATGTTTACGGCTTGATGGATACACATTCCCTCAGCTATGTCCTCACCGCGAATTCCATTTTGGACACGCATCAAAGTAGAGTGCTTAAATGATTGCACTGTCAATCGTTTGCTTTTAATCGCCTCTGGTAGAATTGCTTGGTCGGCTGTGTAACTGGCTTGACTGCAGTTGACTGCTGCTGGCATTTGGTCCCGTTTGACGCCAGGATTTTACTTTGGGAACAGACTTATTGTACATTTTTGGGTGGATATTGTCGATTTCAGTATAGACCTGGTTGCCCTAACCTTTTGTAAAAATAGCACCGTAGCTCGCTTCTGGCCTACAATTATAAATGAATCCGAGAGTCATACGCGTTGTTTGAATGCACTGCCGATGTATCAGTATTGGTGCTCTACAATCCAGGATAACTAGTCCTATATTTAGGTCTTGAACAATTCCGTCAATAGAAAATTCAGCACGGAAGAACATAGGGAGGGTTGATAAAAGTCAGCAAGTTGAAAGTTTTATGGTGGCTGAGCAGGTGCTTAATTCCCAATCTAGGTTGCTGATCAGTAGTAGGATTAAGGACAGTTGTAGATATGGTGGGGACCTCGAGGCCTCGAATATTGCATCGAAAACAGAAGAATGTAGGATAAGTCTTTGGCTAAAGTGGAAGTACAGCGTCGCATAATGCTAGTAATGACAGTGTCTGCTAACCGGTTGCCAGAAACATGTGAAGTTACGAAGGACCTACTATTACTATCCCCAAGTAAGTACAAAAGCTTTTCCTTTCTCACTGACCAACCCGTTGGGATCGGTTATTAACGGGACCTCCTCAAGGTGGAATTTGCATAATTTTTGCAGTAATCCTGCCAATTACCAAAGGTTCTTGAAGCAATTTGTGTACTTCGTTGAGACGCAGGTTCAGGATACTGGGCAACGACTCCCATATTAGTTGTATTACGGCCGTAATGCGGCGACGGAAGCTACCAAGGATTGCGTTGTATTGCCTCTGGACCAAGCTTACATTCGAGCTAGAACGATCCTTCAAGATTTTTTTTGTTCAGGATCATGTGGCCGCCAGACCACTTATTGATATATTGCTAACGGACCCAAAGCCACTTGTCCAAGATGCCGTACCAAATTTCTTGTATCCCTTCAAGATAGAGAATTGCCACATTGCCTTTAACCAGATAAGATTTCTCGCTGACCTAGTTCTGAAGGCAACTGTCGGAAGAGTTGTATAGTTATTGCTCACGGGTATGAAAATAAGTTTAGCGCGCAAACCAATACTATCCTACAAGAAGTGTGCGATACAACGTTCAAAATCAGTCTGAATTCGTCTCTTCTAAAGCCCGCATCATACACAGTGGATTTGGCCAGATTGCACAAGTGCCTGAGTTCGGCTTGTCTTGTTCCCGAGATCTGCTTATCTCGGTACGCTAAATTCAGAGTGGAACCGAATTCAGCTTGTTTTGTTTTGGTGGCCAGTATGGTACTGCAATATCTCGAGAATTTCAAGCTTCTATTGTACCTGATAGATGGAAATTAATAAAGCGAAATGAATGATGTTATAAGTGTCTCAACGGTGATTACTTGGCCGCTTCTTGCATATCGGATGACTGGTGTAACCACTCGGGTTGCAGGGATCGTCACCACACAATGTTACACCTGGAGGGCAATGAGGACCCGATGCTAAGATGGAGCAGAAATTTACTGCTTCTTGTTTAAGAAAGAAAATGCGGCTGGGCACATTACCTGTGCTTCTACAGGGTGCTCTGAGATCCAATGAAACTTATGCGTTGCAGGATACTTGGTCAGATATAAACTTGAAAGGAGAATACTTGTTACTTGTATTGGGAACAGAATTTTCGTCTGCATCCTTAGAGATTAAGACGCTGGCTGCTACCTCGTTAATTGTCACAAGACCTGTTAATAAATTAATTATTAAATAAACAACAGAATGCTTTATGCTCGGGCAATGCGAGGCACGTCTATGTAGGCATGATCATATTAAAGTTACCAATAAATGTCGGGGTAGGTAGAAAACACGATGCAAATTAGCCATGAACATTGAAGTTGGGTTTCATACATTTACGTAAGTCTACGTGCGTCTATCGGTTATTGGAGTTCAAATATGGGCCACTACAATTAGGATGGATCGCGTGGATAGTGTGAGAATGTTGAGTGACGTCCGTGGTGGGAGAGTGGTGGGTTGGGTAATCATGGGGTCGTGACTTTAGTTAGTGGTGAGTCACATCCGCCTCGTCGCAGTGCTGTTAGATTGACATTAGTGGCTTTTTATAGGGTGAATTCTTGCATGACGAAAACCCACCACTTCTTGGAGCATTGTCATCAAACATTTGCTGGAACGAGGTAGACCCGAACCACTCAGATGGTGCCACTGGGAAGCCAGATTTACTTTGTCAAGTGAGCCGCCTGAGATTGTTAACAAGCAATAAGCAAGGGATTGATCTCATTGGGTGGTGATAATGTGCCTTATGTTCCTCCTGCCTCTTAAATAAAGAATCTGAATTTACATCTAGGCTCAGTTCTTACTAAAACTGTATTTTGTCGCTGGCTACACCTCAAGAGTATACCATTCAGTAAGATCCGAGACAATCGTGTATGAATTTTTATTGGTGATGATATACCAGCGACTCATTGACACTTAGAGCAATGCCTCAGCGGAAGGACTCAGCCATTTGCAGAAAGTGGTCCATTTGGATGGACATTGATTAAGCCAGTAGCATTTAGAAGGGGTTCATTTGTACTACCAATCTTTCATTTGTCTCGGTCTATCACGCTCGGTGTGATCCACGATTCGTGGAGGATAAACTTATGTCGCTTAATGATATGGAGTTTGCCAGCCTTGATCTTGAAGATTGCGCGCTATCCGTCGAGGACAGACAGGCATTATCCATACTACAAACTTCAATACGTTTTGTCGATGGCGATTTTAGATAAACTCTCATGGTGAAATGAGAGAACGCGTTTATCCAATATTTATGAGGTAGCGTGGCAACTGTTACAACGTTTTGGGACAACGACTAAAGAGCAACCATTCCCTTTATGAAGAATAAAAGGCGTTGATTGAGAAGTTGGAAAAGTAGGACACAATGTCCATCCAACAGAGCAGCTCACGCCCCATATTACTTTACATCTCTACCTGCCGCATTGTGTTGTAATGCACCCCAAGCATCCTGATAAACTGCGTGTGTTCCTGGAATGTACTGCAAAATGTAAGGCCTCTCACTAAACAATTGCTTACGTCAGGGTGTTGATGGCACCTGCAGTCTCACAGGAAAGTTGTTGCGTTGCTGGAAAAGAAGGTTGCCATCGCAGAAGATAAAGAAGAGATGTTCATGCAACTGTAAGTCACGGAGAGAGATAGAGGTGCATTGCTTTTCTATGGTGTCAAAAGGACAGATTGATGCTAGTGTTATCGAATATGAAAGGACTGCGCATTCCTTTGTTGCAAACTCATCCTTCTTTTGTGGAACTTTTGCATTTTGTCGGGATGCTGAAGAGTGGGGAAATCAATACAATCAGGTGGTGAAAGACGCCGTTTCCACGAACCTTTACGTAAACGATTGCTTAATTCCGCTTCCGTTTCCACAATAAGCCACGCAGTTTCTCTCACAAATCAAGGAAATCCTAAGTCGAGGTGAGTTCATGTTACGAAAGTGAATTCCCAACTTTATCAGGTGTATAACTTGCTTCCCCCTTCAGATGTTGCAGAAGATATCAGAGCAAAAGACCTATCTAATGCGTCAGTGTTAAGCAATTTAGGCCTCGAATAAAAACTAATGATAGTTTCTATTCTGTTTTACCTTGAAAAATAGGTCTAATACGTGGAGGATATGTTTGTGCACAGTGTCTTCTCTGTACCACCCACTGGGACGTATAGCGGCTGTAATTATGCCGGTTAAATTACTGTTAGAAAAAAGCTGTCGGGATAAACGTAATTGAGACGAGGAATTTGCCTAGGAAGATGCGGAAGAATTGCAATATTGGTTAGTTGGAATAAGAGAACTAGGTGAAATAAAAATTCCCAGGTGCTCGTTTAAGAAACACATATCTAAACGGATTAGACCACTACATGTATTTCGTGATACGTCGAAAACGGATATGGTGCAGTCGTGTACGCTGGATATAGCGAAACGGACCAACCTGCATACTGCACATTTCTCTACGCGAAATCTAGACTGGCGCTGCTAAAGTCCTTGTCCATTCCTCGATTAGAGTTAAAGGCCGCTAAGATTGAAGATGTACTTAAAGGAACGCAGATAATATTAGACCTCACTATGTTTTGGACAGACTCAAACACGGTACTGTACTGCATGAATGATACGTCAACAGGGTTTTGTACGTTTGTTGCTAATTGCTTGTCATTTATCCATGAATCTCGTACGCCGTGTCAATGGAAGTAGTTCAATCAGAACACAATACAGCCGAGTTACTTTCTAAATCATTTCTTAATTGATTTCAGGCCAAATGTAATTTCTAAAATCCGTTACCCACCAAATTTCGTCCGAAATGAAGTCCATTTAATCCGATACTCATCTAAGTTAATCCGGAACGCAGTGAGTGGTCAGTCGTAAGCAGTCAATGGCGTTTCGATGCACATACATCAACTGTGCGAGCAAGTGACCTGTAGGTGTCGCTGAGGCGCTCAGACCATTGCAAAACTCTGGGTCGTGAGATGCAGGCAGACTGGCTGATTGCGCTTTTCATGTCTGTGTGTGTGTATTCGCCTATTGCCACACATAGGAAGCAGAGGCATGTCACACTGAGGGCAGTTGCACACAGTGCAGCGGACACCCTGGGGTCAAATGACGTGGCAAAGCCTTGATCTAACGGTGGAAGCGGGTGTTGGTCACATGTACTCTTGCCTGGCGGGAGTTGGGAGTTCTGGTCTGTGCAAGTGAAAGCTTCCGGTACCGCGGACAAAAGTGTTATGCACTTTATTAACAAGCAGGGCGGTCAGCGGTTGGGATGTGTGTTCACATTAAACTTTGTCCGAACTACCTGTGTCCAGGGTACTCAGGAGCGGAGCAACATCGCATGGACGCAGGCAGCGAAGTCACGAGTATAACATTCAGTGCATAAATCCCGTTGCTAAATCCAAGCGTAGACGGTATCAATTCCACTTCGTTGCTTCCATTAAGTTCACACAAACAGGGATATTTCAGTTCTCTCAGACGGACAATCTCTCATGGCTTTCGGTTCACAGTAAACTTGTCTCTTAACCATTCAAGAATCCAGTGGGTCGTTACATTTCAGAGGGAAGGAAAAGGTGCGGATCGAAGCAGTAGTGTACTCAGTGTTGCTATATTGACCAGAGACATGGTTATTACGAATGGAAGATAAAATGAGTTTGTTCACGCTCCAATTTTCGATTAGAGGTTTTAGAAGCCTAGAACTAGAAATGCTGCGGTTCATAATTTGGTTTTTGAAGACAAGCCCTTCAACTGCTTGCCCTAAATTTGTTGCCAAACTAGCGCACTTTTTCACATTTCAGCTAATTACTTGTTCACTTAGGCCTCTGTGTTGAATACTGCGAGGTTGTCAGACGAAGACACCAGTAAATGGCTTGAAGTACTATAAGATATGTTTAAGAAGTAATAGTATTTGACTTCTTTCGTGGTGGGCGCATCTGGGTCCGCTGTGTCATACCCCAGACACCCTAGACAGCCATGGTAAAGCTTGTAGCACGGTTATTTGGTCACTAGCGCTATTCCATTTATTCCATTTCCTGCGGTCCGTACCTACTTATATGGATCTTATATAACTCTTTAATTAGCCTAGTTCAATGCTTGAGTAATAATAACGTTTTGTCGACATGGGTTGCTTCGCCCCTGGGCAGTTTGTCGTTCGGGTTAACTGATCAAAATTACTGGGCGCAGACTCGTAAGCATACCGATATACACTGCACGGTACTCTCATTCGCCTGTGTGTTTCGTATGCTTAATGTACCGGTGTCGCTTTCACTTACGTGCTTCGAGCCCTCACCTATCCGTGCTTTCCAATCCGGCCTTAACCATACGATGCATTTGGCACTAATTCTGTAAAACTTCGCTTCATGATTGTGTGTGTTTTCTTGCATGGGCACATATACCTAGCACAGGAGGGTCAAATTAAAGCCACTTTTACTCAGTTTAGCGTAGGCGCCCGTATTCCAATAAAAAAGAAAACACATCCATATATTTCCGATAGACCGTTTCTGGTTAGTGGAGTTTTCACTTTTGCTTTCCCCCAGTTAGGTTTGACGGGAAGTGTACAGTGTGGGCAAGGGAAATTGAGACTTGTTTCACAGTTGTCGTATCCGGCGTGCCTTAAATTTGATTTATATGGTTTTTAACCTTTCGATCACACAACGCTCGATGAGAGGAGGAGGAACATACACCCATCGCCCGTCAGATGTAAATCTTATTCTGAAGACCTATGAAACTGACAACAAACGGAAAGGTGTTGCATCTTTGTTATAGGTAAACTTGAACACATATAGAAGCTGGACTATAAAATTAGAATTGAGTGATCTGACAAGGGATCAAACGTGTCGCGTCAAAGTTGTCTGTCAGATAGCCAGGTGAATTTCCAGGTTTAATGGGTAGAATCGAATCTTACGGTGACCTTGCAAGCACATCGGTTACAACTGAGGGTGGAGTTCTAGGAGTGCACTAGCGACAGCACAATCGCCCTCTGTCTATACGGTCTACACATGACGATGAAGAAACTATACACAATACCAGAATCCATGAATACGAAGGATAACGAGGATCTAAGGAAGACGTAAGTGTTGAAGTTGATAAACTTGGAAGCTGAACGGCGGTGAGCAATATGGATGTAGGAAAAGAACTTTAATCTGTTCTGCGCTCGAACAAGAGGACGTTCAAGAAATGGCTCCCGTGCAAAATGTACGGTGCCTAACACTAGGGGACATAAGCTGAAACTTATCAGCGTGATGACAAGATGGTTTGCTTGGGTACGCTGTCTTAACTGGCAGTTAAAACAAAGAAAGATATGCACAGTGATTGTGCCTGCTGCTTGATACCTATGGGATCAGTTTTGCCAAAGTTTGTCCCTTTATTTGTGATTACGCACTCTGGCACACCGATCGAGATCATAGATTTTGAGAGGAGCCCTACAGCTCAAGAGCGTTCTGCGACTGGCACCGTACTCTATGCAACTGAACTCAATCGGGGGTATTTGGTATATCAGTAAGATCTATGCTAAACAAACCATGCTCCGAAGGGCTCCGGATGGTACACCATGCAAGACTGCATGAAGGATGCAGTTCATGGAGAAGGTTGTAGCGGAAGCACGAGTCTGCATGACGCTGCGTCATTGGCAACAAATGGTGCAACACGGCTGAAATAGCTATCCATGTGCTTTGCACCTACTTGAAGTGTTAGCTATTCAACACTAAACATATAATCTTGTTTACATCCACTGATGTGTTTCTTTAAATGGGATATGGAACACCTCGAGTGGGGTATTCTGTGCTATTCAGTTGCAACTGCCTCTGGCTCTGCGAAGATTCACTCAGAGATAGCGATAGCTACTGCAAAAACTATTATAGCGAGTTCTTTTTGAAATGATGGACCACGTATTGTTAACTAGTCTCTATGTATCATATTGAGAATTACGGATATTGCGAAAACATAACACACGCCTTTCCAACTAAATTGGGTAAAAGACGTATACGTTCATCGCCGTATAGCATAACTACTATTTATCATAAGCTTCGGTGATTCGTTGTATGATCAATGCACAAATCCAGGTGGTGAATCCAACCATCAAATATATGGAAATTAGTGGTCTGCGTTCTACAAGTAATAATGAGTTTGCAGCTCGTAAAGTCTGGCAGTGTGAATTAGATAGTTTACCTCCACAATGTTGCTAAGAATTATGGTAATTTACTTAAATAAAAGAAAAATGGATTTGAGCACACTACCATGCGGCATGATCCATAATTTGTTTGTTGTGTTTTAAAGTCACAAAAGCGCATCCTCCACTCAGCACCACAGCACCTGAAATCACTCGCAGCCTTTCAGCAACCCGTTACATCAACGTTTTCTTCAAAGGCCTTACACTAAGTATATTTGATTGGGTTCAGACGTAAAGAACCTCGTACGAGCCGCTGCAGATTCCTGAGAGTTACCTTCTTGAAAAGCGCGTTCATGCTCTGCGGGCGCGTTATCATTTACAGCGATGCATATGTGACTGGATAACACGAGCCTCGGTCCATCCGTCGATGAACATTACTCATGTATGCGAGGAAATGTACATGTTATTAGGAGAAACAGTGACTTGGTCGCGTGTACACATTACAGCCGGGACCTTCCATTACTGTAAGTACGAACACGAACACGCTACTGATTCCGCTGTACTGTGTACACAGTACCAAGTCTCTGGTAAGCTTCATAACATGGATACTTTTCACACACGAGTCATGTGCATCGCTCGACAGACCGTGGCTGGTGCTAACCGATTACAACAGTCACCCACCGCTAGGTTAAGATTATCCAGTTTCGTAGTGTGTTGCGATGCGCTTATCGAGAGGTGACAACCATAGCGGTATAGGATGCTTGGTGTCGTCTGCATGTGGTAATGCTTCTGGTGCTATTCTCAGAGGTGCAGACGAAGGGCAAGTTGCTGGTTCCTCTTCTGGACTCACAGGCAGTTGTGGCTCTTTGTCTCGTCGTCCAATTCCGTATCCGCTGCACTGTATTGTGTCGATCTCTTAATCCCTCGGATCAAAGTATATCCGTTGGTCCCAGTGTAACATGAACACTGTCGTCTGCCACAACCACAAGATACTTTCTTCTCATGTCGTAGCATTGCTTCAGTAAACACTGGCGTTTACCAACCTTTTGATGCAGCTTGGGTTTAACCAGATCCAACGGTGTGCGCAGACTTCGTCCCATCAGAAGTTCATACGGTGGATGATCCGTAGTAGTGTGTGACTTATTGCGATACTGCAACAGGAATTTGCCTAGACGAGTTGTCAACTTCTGGATTGTTAGTTGGCTTCATCCTGGTTGATTGCCGCAATCGCTCTCTCTGACAGACCATTTGACAAATGGTGATATGGTGCCCAGATAACACGTGCGATGTCATTTTGAGGTAGGAGTTCTCCGAATTCGTCCCGGGTAAATGTCAGGCCGTCATCTGAAACAACCTTATATGGAGCACCATGTGTAGCAAATATATTCTTTATTTGTGCACAGTGGTCACCTTAGTCATGGATGATATTGCCCGAGCAATGATCCACTTGGAAAGTGCGTCCAATACAAACAGAACCATGAAGCAGTCGATGTGTTCACAGAAGTCAATGTGTATTCTGTCTCACGGGCGCGAGTGCCATTGCCATGGAGATGTTTACGCAGGTTGTGGGGATGATTTATTTTATTGACAACCAGCACACAAGTGTGCGAGTTGTTCTACCTCTTGATCGACTCTTGGTTACTGCATTTAGTTACCTGCCAGTGCTTTCATCTAAAAATTTCCTTGGTGACCAATGTGAAGTTCCTGTAAGATTGTTTGACGATGCCGTTTTGGGACGATAACGCGAAAGCCACAAAATGTGCAACCGTCCTGGAGGCCCGCCCAAGATGCAGTAACCGATTTGCTAGGAAACTTCTATCATCTTATTGAAGATCACTCAGAATTTGCGCAGGTACTAGCCAGTATTCGGCGCAAGTACAAATTGGTTGGTTCCCATTCAGATACGTAGACGCCACTAATTTGGGCCACTGTTTACTAAGTGCGGCCGAAGAGTGCAGTAACGATACGGCTGCGTGTTTAATTTTTTGCAGATGAGGCGGATTAACATTGAGGTCTCTCACACACTGGGCACTGATTCCTTTATTATGACACTCACCTTATTTATCGCAAGGAGAGGTGTCACGGAGGAATTTTCATTGAGAACGGTACGAATTTTGTTGGCGCCGCTGCCGAACTATGTCGAGCGATACGTAGTTGGTCTCATGACAAAATCAACGACAAGCTCCTTAGCAAAGGTATTATGTGGCATTTTAACCCACCATTTGCAAGTCATCGCGGTGGAGTCTGAGAAAGTATCATTAGATCGGGTAGGAGAGTATTGCTGTCAATTGTGGGTCAACAATTACTCAACGACGAGGCCTCAGTTGCCATTCAAACAGAAGCGGAGCGTGTCGTTAACTGCAGACCACTCTTTGCACTGAATGCGGACCAGTGTGACCAACCAACACTCAGCCCAAATGACCTGTTCTTGTTGTGGTCGTATACAGAGTAGTAGATATCGCCGACATTTCATGATGGTTATACACAATGCTGGAAACAGGTAAAAGACTTGGCATCAATATTATGGAAAATATGGACCAGAGAATAGTTACCACTGGTCCACATGAGATAAAAGGGGTTAAAAGCAGAATGAAACTTTAACTCCGGTGGTTTTGCCTTGCTTACATATGATACGCTACTAAGAGGACACTGGCTCCTTGGAGTCATTGTGGACTCTGTGACCTCTGACGATGGCTCGGCCTGAACTATGAATGTAAAAACAATGGATGGTTCAATTAAGATGGACATACGAAAGATCACTTTGCTTGTGGATTGTGGAAAATGTAACGCGTTATTTGAAAGCATTGCCAAGCTAGCGTATATAAGCCCAACTAGAATGGAAGAAGAACTGCCAAGCAAGACGAAAATCCAGGAAGGATTTTGTTGGGATGTATTGCGGACGTTTCGCCTGTCCAAACATGTTCCCGTTTGACACTGTAATTGGTTTGGTTTCCTGACCCAGTGTTTTAGCTAGAAAACCACCACAGACATGCAAGCATCCTGACTCTGGTTCTATTTGTTTCTTCAAAGCACACCCACAACGTTGGACATTCAGTGGACTCTCATCCGCTGACAGGTTTATGGCTTGATGGACACACATTCCGTCAGGTATGTCCTCATCTTTGGACACGCACCAACGAAGGGTGCTTAATTGATTGCACTATCAACCACTTTGCCTCTGGTGGAATTGCTTAGTCGGTTGTGTAACTGGCTCGGCTGCAGCTGAGAGTTGCTAGCATTTGGTCTCGTTTGACGCCCGGTTTTCAGTTTGAGAACAGAGTTACTGTACATGTTGTGTTGGATATTGTCGATTTCAGTATATACTTGGATGCCCTTATTGTAAAAATAGCTGCGTAACGCGCTTCTTGCATAGAATTATAAATTAATCCGGGAGTTTTATGCGTTGGTTGAATGCACCACCGAGTTCTCGTTAACACTTCGGATGTATAATTTTTCTGCCTAACGGTAGGTAATTATTGTATTATCTACGTGTGTTCACTAGCAGTTTTTGACGTCAGACACTTCATGCACTTGGCCTAAGTTTTCAATGATGGGCACTATCGCCACAAGTTTATTTAAAATTTCTTTTGAATTGTGATTGATGACAGCTATAGCACATTTGACGGGGATTACACTAGTCTGGTTCTAAGAACTTCGTGAATATGTGCGTCAATGCAGATGTTTGGGGCACATTCTACATTTTCATGCTTGGTAATTATAACGCAACTTAGCTTTTAACAAGTTTCAATGGCTTCAGCACAAGCGATTTTTTAAATCAATGTACTATCGGCATCTGACAGGGCTCAGTCGAATATTAATCCCTGTGTATAATAATTATTTATACGGACATGGCATTATACCTTCGGATTATCCTGAGCTTGTTGGCCAAGTAAAATATTTTTCCACGTGAACATTAAGTGAGCTAGCAAAGTATTAACCTCATACTAGATGCTTCTTACCGTATGTAACTATTAGCTACCACTATCTAGATCGACACCTTCCAACAATTTGGAAGCGTGTTTTACCAAAGGCTATCGTTAGTTACAGTTTTACAACGGACCCACAATAAGGATGCGCTGACAAATTGTCTTAATTTCTGAAGTTGATTCACCTACAATCTATAAGCGATTGCTTTCTCGAGTTCCTAGGAATGATTGTTTCATCGACCAGTTAACAATGGCTGCAACAGCGCTTTCTGTAGGTTCTTGCTTCAGTTATTGATATTGTTTAGTCTTTACTTGCACTTAATATTCCCTGTTAATTAAATGTCGCACATTCAAAATGGAGGCTACACGGTTAGATTTAATGCATCGACGACGAACGTATGATTTGATACTTTACAGTAAATTACTTCAATCATTTGTTAATTAGGAGCTCTTCGCACCAGGTTCCAATTCAGGTAGTCCTATACATGCGCGAAAGGCATTTCACAGCTGGTTCATGCTGTTGCGCATCATCAATAGTGCGCATCCATCGCATTTAGCAAGATTCGGCCAGGAGTGGCTTACGCGATTGCGCCTTGAGGGAGAGCTTTCGACCGTCATGGTTTACAATGTGACTGCAATATTGCGCGTCTTATCCTTCACCGTCTTGCAAGTTACAAACATTGAAGAGGGCAGCGTTGGCACCGTCCTAAGTCCACTTACAGCAACTGTGTACGACATTGCTGTTGCACATAGAATTGGTTTTTGTACGTGATAAGAGTTATTAACAAAAGACAACATGCTTAGATATGTGCTGAAGTAAAACTTATGCGAACTCAA
The DNA here is from genome assembly GCA_944474145.2 of Dicrocoelium dendriticum. Lineage (NCBI taxonomy): Eukaryota > Metazoa > Platyhelminthes > Trematoda > Plagiorchiida > Dicrocoeliidae > Dicrocoelium > Dicrocoelium dendriticum. The sequence goes on from CALYDF020001576.1 coordinate 26,733, forward strand.
TAACCTGATTTCTTACAATAAGGTTTTAACTCGTGTTCACAATGTACCATCTAATATTATTTTTGTGAGATCTCTAAAAGAATATATTCTTACACATATCATTGCCTAACATTTCAATATTTCAGCCTATGTTTGCTAATTCATAAAAAGGAATTTCGTGCTTTAATTAAGTTAGTTATTATTTTGCAGTCGAACGTAGATCACTTGCAGCTAATGGCATGCTATATGCAGTTGGTTGATCCGAAACAGGTTGGTCTCTAATTCCGCGTGCTTTATCTGATGTGCGAAATTCTAGGAGAATATTTGATTTTAGGTGTCATTAACTCATTTTACGAGGAGCTGTTAGATTTTAGCCATTTCTGTACACATGTTTTAGAAAATTGTAACGAAACACTAGCAAGAGAATGCCAGCAAGCAATGTTACCGTGCATGCAAATTTAGAATAAATTAAGAAACTACATTTTCCTAACAAATGCATGATTATTTGCAAAATTTCCGTAGTAGTATTTCCCATTTAATTAAAGATAACATGAGTGCCAGTAACTCAATGTACAAGTATATGTGGACCGCAATTACACAAATAGTTTTTTCCCTTATTCAGGAGTCGAATACAACAGACCACGCTCCGAGTAATGATATAACTCACAATGGCATCCCTTTTGCATTGGTTCCAAGTGGTCTCCAAAGCAATTATTCCTAATTCGATCTACAAAATGTGTCATTTGCTGCTGAGTGTATGAAGATTATGTGGGACACTTATCTCTGCTACCTACAGTTGAAGCAGACATTTACGACAACCGGTTTGAAGGAGATCATATTATACTACACTTGTTCAACTGCAGGTGATTTTCTGTAAAAAACCAAACGTTGTTCATTGCAGCATCAGGGAGGCAAGTGAACAGCGGCCACCAATACTTTTCACTGTAAAAACTGGTTCTATATTGGTCAATATTTTGTTGCGATCTATTCAGTCCTACCATGGAAGCGTCATGTTTTTTCAAAGTAGACCATTTTGTTTGATAATTAAGTGTTATTTTTCCTTCTACGACCACCTCTTTAATTTTGTAAAAGAGTATGCACCATCTGGTTTACTGGCGTTAGTCACACGAAAGTTCGCATTCTAAGAAAATACCAACCTTTTAACTCGCGCGTTATACCCAAATTCGTAAATACCTATGCTTAATTTTACCATTGTCTTCGTGTCGATCAAGCACTTGTCTGGTCTAGCCGCTCGAAACGGCTTACAGCTCATTTGATTTTGTTGTTTAAAGCTTTTATGCTCAGCAAACCTGTAAAAGCACTGTCAAATTAATGGTATAAAGCCGCCACATTGAGAGTTTGTCCCATAGGCCCAAAACCGTTCCATATCCAAAATAACGATATTGTCATATTTGGCCTCAGCTCCTTGCTAGAGTTCCAGATTGGTAACATATTCTAATGGTATTACAGTGGGTTATGACTTATTCGCGAAGCTGACATGCATTCCTCTGATAATTCGCTCCAGTTCGTGACGACCATAATGTGGTATCGTGCTATCATCTACTCATAAGTTTTCTTTTATGGAGAAGAAAGGTATAAATATTTCATTGAGAATGTTATGAAGCCGTCTAACGTTTGCTTATTTGCTATCTTCTTACATGTTGTCAATACTTGCCAAACAGAGATAATTCCTGCTTGTGGCAAATCTGTTCAGTTTCATTGCTTTTCTGATAGCTGCATTATAGATATATTGTTTGGGATCCCAATTCATGAGTATTCCTGCTTATTGATTAGAACCATATATACAAATAATAACTAGATAGACACACAGTTCAGTCATGGTTGGACTGAATTAGTGGTCATTTTAGAACAGCTGAACAAGGTTTTCTCTCCAATGCTCGATAACAGTGTTGTCAAAGGATCATACCAATGAATTATAATGTCTAAAATTCTCCGTTAAAAGCTCAGACACACGTTCATACCATAGGCATTTCCTCAGTGATGCTAGACGTAAATATTCGTTCCACTATAGCGAAGGTCTGATATCCTTATTTGTTTTTATTAGAATATGAACAATGGGGCTGCACTTTTCTCTTTCAAACCGTTATTATCGTATTCTGGTTCTTTTCGGATAATGTTTTCTCATTGTTGACTGAAATTACTGATCCATGAGGCAATACTAACCTAATATTAGCTTCGTGGCTAGCTAACTCACAGACAGACCAAAAAATATTCCAGCATTCTAAATCACTTCATTCATATTATCCTCTAGAGTTTTGTCAACCAACTGTAGACAGAATGCAAAGGTTGTCTTCCAGAACATCGGCCATTTCTCCTCTCATATGAATAGAATTTTGTTTATAATTTATTGTAAGATTTCTATTAAAGTTACAAAGTGAACTAATAAAAATGTGGTTAAGGTAAATGTCTAAAAAAGACTGGGGCGCTAAAATGGAAACATCGTGTTATTACAATGCAAATTGTTTCAAATTTCAATTGTTTGATTAAAATGTACGTATTTGATAACGTGCATATTTACAATTAGATTACCGGAAATGTATTCATTCTAAGCTGTCTGTCCTGGTGTAATTTCCTACTCGCATCCTTAAACAATTATACATGACTGCAACTTATTAACGAGAAAAATATTGCATATATTAAAAAGTTCTATGCCACAATTTGTTCTAGAAATATAACACCATAAAGGTGGTAAACGTTTGATTCATTTCAATGCATAGTTAATGAAAGTGTACCCATCTTTTTGGATTTTCTATTTTATCCGCATTTGGGAATCAAAAAGCAAAATAAAATCTATTTTTTGAGGTTAAACCGAAGTGGCCAAAGTGTATTTAAAATAATGAAGATTACTATGTTATATAAAGTCGCAAACAACATTGTACATAATGGGAGTATTCAATGCATGATATCAACTTTAAGATATGTTCATGAAAATAGACAACAAAAACTAGTTAAAACATCGGTTGCTTATAGGCTATGGAAAAATGGTCACGGTTGTATTTTGTTTTATTTAATTGGAAGACGAATTGGCTTCCGATTAATAAAGTACAATCCGTTGAAAATGTCAAATATCATCAACGATCTAATTTCGTCCCCCATGCAAACCTACAGTTTATTCATTTAGTCCTGCGAGAATTCTTGCGACGAATTGCAGATACATCCTTTATACGTAAATAACAAATGTTACCGGATACATAATTATGTGACCACGGGACAGAGAAAATAGGGTTTTGCACAGATTTTATAACTAAAATTTGGTGCAAAATGCGAATCGTTCCAATTCTTCCTCAAAGCAAAACATGCTAACCAACAGGTGAACATCGGTTGCTTAACTTGTTTAACTGTAAAACACCAGTTTTGAAAAATTACATTGGCAAGTGATTTATCTGAAAGTAACGGAACTATCATGGTAATGTGCTCGAAATACTAAACGAACAAAATTTGAGTGTGTTTAAAGAAATTCAGATTCCCTATAATTCATAACAGCTGTGAGTTCGGTAAAATCAACAATGGTCAGTACTACCCAAGGCAACCTGGCTATATGTAGAATGCCGCATAAAATATTTTCACAAATAGAATCTCATATACTTTCAGATTGTTTACGCCCTCGATTACTTTCACGCAGCTGGAATGAGTGTGCTAAAATAGCAAGCAGTTGCGATTATGAAACACGTTGAATTGGTTAATAAATCATCCCTAATGATGTCTATGCTAGCATCTTCTTAATTAGGGCGAAGCCAGAAAAAGGGAACATATCAATAGCAACGATCGTGATATGTCTAACAAGTTGTCTAATTGTACGGAATCCGCTCAAGGTAAATTAAACAATCAAACAGTCGAGTTGGCATCGTTATATTATTTTTTCATGCAGTTTTAGACTTAAATAGAAAATAGCATCAACTATTACCGATCAAGCTGAATATATATTTTACGCATTCATCAATTTCTTCCACTAGTGTCAGCTGCAATGTTTGTGCTAATATAATAAATGTCGGAAAAATTGCGATATTCAGCTTTTCACGAAATTCTTTCTTTCACTGCACCTGTTGTATGCAGTTGTACAAGAAGGCCAAATTTTCTGTTTCGCCATAAATACATCTCTAGGTTTTCCCAAAAAACTTCACGGGATTAGACGGATTAGTTTCTGGTTTACCATCCTAAGCACCTACAAATGCTTTTTAACTTAACGTTCAGCCCTATTTAATGTGTTATCGCACCTCAAGTTCCGTCTAAACTGAACGGATTAAAACAATTACTTGCAGTAAGTACTCAAACTGTTGAAAGTGGATAACCCAATAAAGCATGCTTAAGTTTTTTCTAAAATATTTGTGCAATTGATATTTCAAAAATGGAATAAACAGGTTTTGCATGTTTTGCAAGTAAAGCACACCATATTTCATTAAGTCTGGCAGATGATAAAGATCTGAAAAAGTTACTAGTACCTGATGAATATTCCAGTAGTTTGATGTGCGGTTATTTATGCAGTAAATAAGTGTCTAATAATATGAAGTCGACAAACAAAAGAAAAGGTGTCTATACTGCATAATGTTATAAATTGATGGGGGCATCTGCGGAATGCATATTTCGTACATTCATTTTGTTTAGCAGAGCTAAAATTTAAAGATTTCAAATTAGAGAAGTTTAAATGTAGAACTATGAGCAGAGCAATAGGAAACGTGCAAACACAACCCACACAACTGCCATACTTAATACACAGGAAGGAGAGCCTAGAAAACAGTCAGTTGGCATATTCGCCAAGGGATTAATGCAAATTTACACCACTGAAAATGATTATCTGTAAGTAGATGCAGTAACGTAAAGGAGTAATCTCAACTATAAATCAACCAGCTCTCAATCAGGCTGTAGTTCCATGAGGGTATATCTTGTTCCGATCAGCTCTACCTTTTGGGCTTAACAGGCATTCACATGACAGCATCCGCATTCGGATTTGCCTGTCACTGTAGCCAGCCACAAGAAGCTTGGGTCTGCAGTGGGACCATGCGTGGCGCACGCTGCAATACCTAAAGCTCCAACCACACACACCCCATATCCAAGGTAAACCCGAGGGAATAAGAACCGCAGACATGTGGATGTGAGTCTTGTTTCATCAGAGGAGCCGACCCAAACTCCTTCACTAGCCAACACAAGCACGATGTATTTGCGAATCAATCGCACACAAGGCGATGGCTCGACGGTAGTCCGCTCCACACTTAGTGCATGGAACCGGTCTTCGAGCCTAGCACGGCCACAAGAACCGTGCACCCCGTCCCCTCCAGCACGAATAACTGTCTCATGGGTCCAGTATGAACGAGGTAGTGGGTAATAGACAGGTAAGCACCTTAACAACAAGACACATCGAGCGCAGCCACACCGGGGATATCAAGCAACAGCCAATCAGTTGAAACGACAATGTCAAATAAAATAATACATATGATGCGTACAGATATGCCGACATAGATCTTCAATCAATGAGCATATGAAAGAAATCGGTCGCTGAAAGTATGCAATAGGTTCAATACGTCCGAAATTAAGTGCAATTAACTTTAGCGACGAATGCAAGTGATTAAAAGATAGTTCACATAGATATAAATGAGAAAACATAGGAAAAGCACTAACTGAAATAAAGAGACCAGCATGCAATCAAATGGTTAGTAAAGCAAATGTATCGTAGCTACAAACGCTGTACTGATTTTGCCTACCTTCTCTGCAGTGCCCGTCGTCGTTTCGGTTTTGTTTTCGAGTGGTTTCGCTCATAACTTACAAGGCTTGCCTGACTCAGCCACTCGCTATCGCAAATGCTACAGCACCATGCGCTCGGTGTCGATGAAGTACAACACGTCAGCGCCAGCCGCTTCCGCACTTGCCGCTTCTATTCCGCATACATAGGGACTTTATCCTACACCTCGACAACTGCCTTCGTGGTCAGATCGCGCGATGCAAGCCGATCAACTACTTACGTGTCTTATGACCTGCAATCAAGGTTAGTGTGTGAGAGACTCAACTTGATCATGTACTGGTAACGAAGCTTCGGTTTCCTTATATGCCGCTTCCCAACATTCAGCTGACTATATGATAGCCGATTCGGTATCTGCGACGAAGCGGTACGCCACATTTGAAGGAATCAGTTCAGATGTATCAGAAATAATGTGCAGTCCGCTGCATACATTCCACTACGACGCAAGACCACCGTGTCTGCAACTCCGTCGCACCAAGCAGTGAGCGAACTTCGACACAAACACTAATGAAGGAACCTCTCGGGATATCGCACATCCCGCAGGTACATCGTGCACGTTTCATTGCCGTGTAGAAGAACGGACAGCACCATGGATTTGTACACCATCAGCTTCGTACCAACGGTAAGCCGAGGCTTTTTCCCACAATCGATACTCTAGATTCCCGAATGCCACCGCTGACTTGGATATGCGGATACAAAGCTCGCTGTCACGCTGCTGGTCAGTCGACATCACACTCCCGAGGTGGAAGAAACGGGACGTGATTGCTAATACTTCAGCACCAATGCTAATTCGCGGCAGCCATACAGATTGCACCTTCGGTGAAGGATGAAAGAGAGGGACAGTTTTGCTTGTGTTGATGGTGAGCCCGAATTTGGCCGCTGTCGAAGCCAGAGCACTAGTCATGTGCTGCAAGTCATCCGCGCTATGCGCAAACAACGCACAATGGTCAGCAAACAGCAACATACAGATAGTTGTCCCACAGAATAGGGTCCGCGCACCAAAACGACGGATGTTCAGCAACCCACCATCAGTACAATACTCCACACGAACAACGTAACCACCAGCAGCCGCAAACGCACACGACATCATGGCATGAAGATAAATATTAAACAGGTCAGGAGCTAAGACACAGTCTTGAATCATACCAGTGACAACCGCAAAGTCATCCGGGGACTCTCCAATCAGCTGGACCCTTGCCCACATACCACTGTGCAGATATCCAATTAAACTTACAAATTCACACGGACAAAGAAACCTACCCAACACCAGCTACAATGCTTCGCGGTCCGCCGTGTCAAATGCTTTGGTGAAATCAGCAAAATGCGAGTACAATGGCTGGAGTCGTTCTCTATCATTCTCTTGCAACTGACGAGCTGCGAAGACCAAATTGATGGTGCTGCGACCTGGAGGAAATTCGGATTGTTCTTCCACCACGTTTGGTTTCACAATCTGACTGACAAGGCGGTGGAGCAGGATTTGAGAAAGCATTTCGCGCGTACAACTCATCAACTTGAAGCCACAATAATTCGTGCAACTATTCTTGTTCCCTAAGCCATTGTACAATTGTAGCAAAATGGCATTCTTCAGCTCAGGAAGCACCACTTCTTCAACCCACATGCGTTGCACCAAGTGGTGCAGCGTAATCACCAACGTGGGTCCGCTATGTTTCAATACCTCAGACGGCAGTCCGTCGGCACCTGCACACTCGCCGTTTCGCATTTGAGCAGAGTGCTCTTTGCGTCTCATCGAGTGTCAAAGTGTCCCACACTGTTTGTGTGCAGGTAGCGCCTGAACTACCATCGATCAGCGTCCTCAGGGCCTCCAACCTCGGTCCTTACACCGCCCTCAAGGAATCAAAGAATTCCTTGTGTTGCCGGCGTTAAGCCTAGCATTCCATCTGCTTAGCTTTATCCCTCCAGCATGCATTTTCAATGCGACAGGGCTCGCGGGTCCGTCATAGTCGATTTCTCCCAAACGTCCTCTTCCCAATTTACTTGGGTCTGCCACATGTGCAGCAAATGTCGTATTCTTCTCCGACACCATTGCGCCGATCATCACATCGTTCTCATCAAACCAGTCAGGCCGCTTACAGGTTGCGCGCCCGACGGTCTTTCCGGCAGCAGATCTCACTTGGTCGCAAATGTCGTGCCACAGGTCGACCACCGTTGTTATGCATTCCACATCACACGGCCGTGTAGCCATCGCCTTCTCCAGCTCAATACGTTTCGCCACAGTACCAATGGAGAGAATATTATGTTTATGTCGGTTCACGGCAGCAGTGTAATACATAGAGCTACGAAAATCTATATACAGTTTGGTCTTCACCAATCTGTGAACAGTACCATATTCAACTCCAGGCAGTACACGTTGCATGCGCACTTCACGTAAAGCACGCTGAGGTACGATGACATAATCGAGCAGATGGGCGTGACCACTCCGTGGGTGCCTCAAATTTGCCATACGACTTGTGCTCAGTGCAAACCGTGTCTTCGTGATCGTCAGGCCGTGAGTGGCACACAGTGAGAGCAGCCTGTGACCGTTCGCATTCGCTGAACCAATACCATGCGGACCGATAACATCTGTCCACACCGATGCATCACGCCCAACGCGCGCGTTTAAATCACCCAGCAAAAATGGTCGGTCACTCTTCGGCACAGACTGTATCACGAGGATAGTTGAGTGTAGCATTTTGATCAGCGCGTCATCAGGATAACAAATGGTCGGACCGCAAGTGCTTATATGGGTGGCAAACTTACCTCCTCCGAGTCGCAGGCGAGCAGTCAACAGTCGCGTGCAGATGCCTGTTGGTTCACCCCCTAGCTGGCCATGGAGGCGATCGGATATTGCAAATCCGACCCCAAGATCACGTGCTACTGAGGCGGCGTTGCCCACCCAGCAGAACCTGTCGTCAGCACCTGCTTCATGCAACTTACCTTGCTCATCTAGCCGAGTATCATTAAGTGCCACAATATCGATGTAGCAACGCGCCAGTTCCATCGCTACTAGTGCAATGCTTTTCTCGGGACGCTCACTGAAATTCCGGTCCAGTATTGTGCGTAGGTTCCAGCACCCGATGCTGAGTGCGTTGCGCGCTGGCATACGATTGCATTGCTGGGAAATGACACGCGTGGTGGCGGTTGCGCTTCGGAAGTTGGCTTGTGGGACTCCACCCGGAGCTTTAGGCTCTATAGCCCGACCCACAAAACAGTGTGTGGTTTGGAGGTTTGCTTGAGAGACTCTGCCAGGAGCCTTTGGATCAAAAGCATGATCGGCAAGGTAGGGGGAACAGATCCAGCTCGGGATTGTGACTGCAGTGATTGAATTGGATCTGCTTGAGGTCCGTCACACGCAGCCTTAGAGGTACCGGAATATTGCATACAGATTTTGCAACCGTAGTAAGATACGCACATGCGACTACGGCCAGGCGCAAAAGGCTTTTGGCCGGTTTGCACCAATATGACCAGGTATTGCCAGGATTTAGACCGGCAGTAACAAAACACTGAGCAACCGGTGATGTCCTCCCACCGTCAGAGACCATGCGTAACGCACGTGCTCTACGCTAATTGAGCTATGAGCTTATGACTCGTAGACCTGTTATCTTCCACGGCTAGGTTGTACACGAAGAGGGTCAACGACCATTTCCGAACCTCCGAATAGGAAGGACTAGGTTATTAGCAGGTCGCCCACACCTGACAGGAAAAGCAAGGATTTTCTCCATTCAGGACGGCTAATGGCCTAACAAGAACAGCTGTGGAAGTAGCAATCGCCCTGCGGATGCAATATGCCCCTACGTTTTGGAGATTCTTGCCACCAAGAGATCATCCAATCTATGTTGACTCCTAGCCTGGACTAGCCCAGCTCACTTTTACCCCAGCAACTTTAGTGCAAATTGTGACGACTCTAAGCAAATACAGCTCACCTGGTCTCGATACTATTCGTCTAGAGGTACTAGAAACAGCAGCAAGCCAAATGGCAGGACCTTTAGCTCAGTTTTTCCAGAGCCGCTTAGACCATAATCAAGTTCCCGCCATGTGGAAGCTCGGAATAATAACCCCGATTCACAAAGGTGGAAGCAGAACTGAGCCCTCCAACTACTGCCCAGTATCCCATCTTCCTGTACTTTCCATGATTAGGGAATCTATATTTGCCGATGCACTGGTGTGTTATCTGAAAAACTAAAACCAATACGCCTAAGCAGCACTGGTTCCGCAGTCAGCAGTGGTGCACAAAGAATTAACTAATAACAAGAGGTCGTTGGACAGAGTCGACTGACGCTGGAGTAGGCGTTTATGTGATCTACCTGGATTTTTCCAAGGTTTTCGATCGTCTAGACCATCGGATACTCCAACCCAAGCTACAGCATTACGGGATCGGCGACCCTATTTAAGCTGGATTGCCAACTTTCTACTTCAACTGCAATTAGTGGTCAGAGTCCGGAGCTCTTTGTTGGACCCCATAAAATTCGGGTGTGTTATGCCATAAGGATGAGTTCTAGGTCCACGTTTGTTTTGGTGTTTATTAATGACCTTGTACAGGGAATCGCTTCAAACTTTCTAATGTTTGCCGCGATGTTAGGATTTGGCGCAGGATCCAGGCGAACGTCGACCAGCATCTGCTTCAAAGTTAAGTGGTTAGGGTGTATCAATGGTCGACACAAAAGCTACTACCATTCAACGTCAGGAAATGCAAGGCATTTTCCATCCGACAAAGCAGCTATTCGTATTGGCTCAAAAGGAATATATTGCAACCATCAGCTGTCGAACATCACTTGGATGTCCTGGTTCAAAATGACTTGCGTTGCTCCAGGCAATCCGAAAAGGTCTCGAAGATTGGAAACCAACATGTCGGGCTTAACCTTTATCTGGTTTCATTACGACTACGTCATTAGCTCGCAGCTCACGTAAAGCCTGAAAACGTCGAGCTGTGATGGCACATTTCTCATTAATTGGCATGCTTTTCACCTCAAAAGCGATATCGGTTAACTTGTTTCTGAACCAAATATGCTTATCAGGGCTGGCTGGTTGGAGCTCCTTAAACTGGTCAAAAAGTCCTCAAATTGGGCTTCTATAAACAAGCCGTTCAAGATTCTAGGGGGACTTTGGAATCAAGCCCAAGTGACACTGCTTCTAATTGCAACGCATCAAGTTGTAGTTCGATAGGTTCATCACGTACTTACTGGGATCACGAGCAATTAGTTCCTCCTCCTGGTTGTTCGCCAGCGAATTTGCTAACCGAGCAGAGCGATTTCGTCTCGTACGATCAAAAGTTGATAAACAGAAGTTAGTGAAATCAATCCGGCAACACAGAGACAGATCCTAGACCACGGGTAGTAAACGTGCATGAGTTTCAAGTAGTGCCGCAAGTCTGGTTTGTGTCGTCTCTAGGTGAGTGGACGCCACACGTTTGAGGTTAGCCGCAGAGGGCTTGAGTTTGTTTCTACGCAACAGTAGGAACACTGAACGAGGAGGCCGAAGCACGAAAATGCATTTCGATAGAAACGATACCTCCACAGGTAAGCACACCACCTTGTACCTCAGGCTGATTATGCGATGCAGCAACCCGATTGTTCCGAGAGAATTCGTCGTTTCAAAAATGTAAAGCAGTTAGTTCCCTTCAACAAGTTGAAAAGCACGGAAAGAAGACGAAGGCAGGTAGCAAAATGCATTTCATTTTACGTCACACTAATCCCCGCTTCCTTCGGTTTCCTGAGGCTGTCGCTATAAGCCGGAGTAAGCCAGTCTTGCGTTTTCAGAAACAATTATTTGTCAGCCTAAAGTTGCCTTGGACGTAGGTGTGAACTTCCGTCATTCGTTTTGAAGCTTAAGGTTGTCTGGTTGCACCCACTGTTAGCTATATCTATGCATATTGGTTATTGTTAATGGTACTGAGGAGACAATACGAAATGCATTTTGCTACCCGCCTTCGTCTTCTTTCCGTGCTTTTCAACTTGTTGAAGGGAACTAACTGCTTTACATTTTTGAAACGACGAATTCTCTCGGAACAATCGGGTTGCTGCATCGCATAATCAGCCTGAGGTACAAGGTGGTGTGCTTACGTGTGGAGATATCGTTTCTATCGAAATGCATTTTCGTGCGTCGGCCTCCTCGTTCAGTGTTCCTACTGTTGCGTAGAAACAAACTCAAGCCCTCTGCGGCTAACCACTAACGTGTGGCGCCCACTCACCTAGAGACGACACAAACCAGACTTGCGGCACTACTTGAAACTCATGCACGTTTACTACCCGTGGTCTAGGATCTGTCTCTGTGTTGCCGGATTGATTTCACTAACTTCTGTTTATCAACTTTTGATCGTACGAGACGAAATCGCTCTGCTCGGTTAGCAAATTCGCTGGCGAACAACCAGGAGGAGGAACTAATTGCTCGTGATCCCAGTAAGTACGTGATGAACCTATCGAACTACAACTTGATGCGTTGCAATTAGAAGCAGTGTCACTTGGGCTTGATTCCAAAGTCCCCCTAGAATCTTGAACGGCTTGTTTATAGAAGCCCAATTTGAGGACTTTTTGACCAGTTTAAGGAGCTCCAACCAGCCAGCCCTGATAAGCATATTTGGTTCAGAAACAAGTTAACCGATATCGCTTTTGAGGTGAAAAGCATGCCAATTAATGAGAAATGTGCCATCACAGCTCGACGTTTTCAGGCTTTACGTGAGCTGCGAGCTAATGACGTAGTCGTAATGAAACCAGATAAAGGTTCAGGAGTGATAATCTTGAACAACACGGAATACAGCGACGCGAGTAAATTCAAACGGCTCATGAAAATGGGGGACAGAACCAATGTCGAAAAGTGCATAGTTTGTCACCTGGAATGGCTTCTCCTCCACTGCGTGATAGACTTTGCTACATTTAGTAGTTTGAAGCCGAGTGGCAACACTATTCTACAGTTGTATGGGTCCCCTAGGACACATAATACTGAAGTGCCACTCAGGCCAATCCTTTCAATGATGAACGCGCCCCAGCACAAACTCGCTCGTTGGTTAGTGAAGTTGCTAGCTCCGCTGAAACAACAGTTCAATCCGTACAGTCTTAAAGACTCGCTTCAACTCATTGATGATCTGGATGAACTCGACCTGCTAAACAAAGTCATATGTCCCTTGGACGTGCCGTTACATCAGACGGTTGACTATGTGTGCGAATTAGCTGAAAATGTGGTTGTTCGCTACCAATTCCGACTGAATTGCTAAAAGAATCTCTACTATTGTGCACGGAGATTGTGGATTTTCAATTCCGGAATACACCATACAGTCAGATTGAGGGCGGAGCAATGGGTAGCCCATTAGGTCTTGTGCCCGCTGATTTCGTCATGTTGATGGTAGAAAGAAGCATTTCTAAGGAAATAGCCCAGGTGCCCTAATACAAACGATATGTCGATGATATCTTGGCTTTCTGTTCGTCGGATCAGAAGCGCACACTTTTGGAAGAACAGCTCAATGGTGCACATGCTAACTTATGAGTTACATGCGAAATAAAACAAAACAATTGTCTGCCATACCTGGACATACTCATAAATCACAGGGAGGAAGGATTGATTAAGAGGTCCATTTACCGCAAATCAACTTGGTCCGGTCAGTAACTGCGCTTCATCAGATTCACACCAGTGCGGTACAAACGGACACTTGTGAAGACTAGTTAGTCGTGCCAGACGAATTTGTTCGACCGACTGTCTGGATGATGAGCTTGTGTTAATTACAGCAACACTAATGGCGAACGGCTACCCTCGAAGATTTATCGAGAAGCACAGCCAACCGCGAGGGCCAAAAGACTTGGTGCACACGGCAGTCAAAAGAAGTGTAAATCGAGTTAACTTTCAAAGGTGCCAGCAAAGCTGAAGACAACTAAACGTATAATTTAGGCTACACAAGGAAGTTACTATGCTGCACAAGTTGTCATCATCAACCCAATCCGAAATTTGCCCATACCTCCAACGAAGGAAGCTCGGCCTATGGGGGCCAACTCCCATTGTGTATGCCAATTTGCATGTGACTGTGGAGAAAGTTACATAGGCAGAACCAATAGAACGCTGTCTTCCCGAATAAATAAACATGTACTAAGATGGGTTCAACGTGAAGTTGCTCAGATTGCCTACCCTCGTCAGATTCTATTTTTGCTCAGACTGCCGGCTTCCTTGATAGACAAACACCTATTAGACTCGGGTCACCAGATAGAGCTAGGGTTCAGCGTTTAAAGTTGTGTTACGTCACACTAATCCCCGCTTCCTTCGGTTTCCTGAGGCTGTCGCTATAAGCCGGAGTAAGCCAGTCTTGTGTTTTCAGAAACAATTATTTGTCAGCCTAAAGTTGCCTTGGACGTAGGTGTGAACTTCCGTCATTCGTTTTGAAGCTTAAGGTTGTCTGGTTGCACCAACTGTTAGCTATATCTATGCATATTGGTTATTGTTAATGGTACTGAGGAGACAATACGAAATGCACGCATCTACCAGCCTTCGTCTCCTTTCCATGCTTTTCACATTTTAGCTATTGACAATGCTTTTTTCGGAAAAATCCTGTTTGTATTGTCAAATCGACATACGCAATGATAATGACAGACTCCGCGTCTTAATCAAACTGGAAATTCATCTCCAGCAGCGTGTTTTGTTAAACCAACTGAGATGGGCCGCGTTTGTTCTACACATCCCTAACACATGTCTTCCACACCGCGACCAATTTGAGCTCGCAAGGCCGCATTGGAAGAGACCACGTGCAGGACAGCCAAGCATTTGCGACACAACATTACATGGTTGACATCTTGCCTATCAAATGCCGGATACGTACGTCTACGCGGTTGGGAACCCATGTGTGAAGAATGCCAGTAGATCACAAGAATCGAGGCAATGACTTAAAACCGGATTCAATAGTAGCAATGCAGGCATATTTCGTGTAACATCCCGATTCCACGAGCGTTCAACCTTTTTAGAACACAAAAAATGTCGTGGGAAAATATATACTCAATGCACAATTATTTCAATTATCACAACTGTTGTTTGGTTTTTCAAACTGTTGAACGTTTTACGTCTTCTTGGATTCCTAACTTCTTGATAGAGTGCCATATGCATAGATAATTAGAATACGGATCAACATGTCATGCCAAATGTATGATGTATAATCGTTTATCACATGTCAAATTGTGCCTACCGACGGCTCAAGAAGAATATTTATATTGCACTGGAAACCAGTACATTCCGGATTTTCAAGCAACAAATGTGTAGCAAATGGAAGTTGTTAACTGCCTTATGCCTACCTTGTTACCAAATTTGCTACATCGAGAATAATTCATTTTGGCTTCGACAGATGACCAGCGTTTCATCCCTGTGGGCGGCACCGTCCAACCCAGAATACAGATGATGAGTGACATGTCACGATAAAACAACGAGCCATAAAAACTAAAATATTTTATGAATTATCATCCATTTTAAGCCTAGCTCTCTTTAGCCAATGCTGCTCCCAATCTTGTTGTAATTCGCCAGTAGTTTGCAAGTACAATTGAAAGGAATATTCGTTATACGCCTGCAAAATTTAGTTGGGTCGTGTAAAAATATTTACATTTACTCATCATGCATATATAATTTCAAGCATAACTATAAATTAAAATGGCGGCACTATGTCATACTACGGTTTGGATGAATGGGCTTGGTTTCCGAGGCATGCGTGTCGATGTATTGAAAATAACTATCTAGTTAACCATATTTTGACCAATGGTCATTCAAACAACTAAAATAATCGCACTTATTTTATCATAGTTATAGTGAATACTAATTATCCGACATTGTTCTTCAGAATGCCTTACTTAGCAACAATAGTGTGTTGGTAATTCCATTTTGAATAGTACCCAATTTGCGTTTCAACTTGTATGGTTTTTGTCCAGTGTTTCTCATTCTGAGTTGATTTGTATCCATGAATTTCTTGAACGGATTAACACTTAGCGCAAATCTGCAGGGTGCTTAGCTCTAATGCACCAGGTTGAATGGCTGAATAATTTTGGTACAAAGCACACATCAATAACGTCTCCTTTTAGACAGGTGAAATGGTACTGAAAATAACAAGCTCAGTCATGCAGTAAGTTTAATGGCGTTGATGTGTGGTGCCACAATGAATGAAACCAAGCGAGTGTAGCTTCGACTGGAACAACTTAGCCATACCGTTTGCCACATAAATTTTATTGTACCAGCCCATCCAGACAACCTCACATTCATTCCTGACAACTATCAGAATACCAGCTGCACTGCTGAATTAGCCCGAGTCACTTTCGCTCGGTTAAATAGCGTTTGGGTTTTATATCATAGAGATAATCGTTTTTTCTCTTCCACTTCACAGTTGACTTGCACAACTGCTACAGTTTTACCACCCCAATACTGTGACGAGTAACAGCAGAAGAAACAAGAATCTTGAATATATAAAGCCAGAAGACATGTACCTGTGTTGCTCAACCTCTAAGGTATAAGGCATTTACGCAAAATAACGTTATTTATTGCCCCACACGGTCAAAGCAATTCGACGTGCGACAAAAACCTAAACAGGTGTGATGTGTTCTCTAAGCTCGTCATTTGATAATTGGGCATCTAGTAACTTATTAAATTCAAACACCAATTATGCCTTGAGCAAATGAACTCAATATTCCATAACCTGACGCTGGAAGCCTACATAGGATTAATCTACCTTAGGTCTGGTACTACAAGCATGTACCGGGGCACGCGAGTGTTAAGTGGTGCGTGCATGTTTAACAGTGGCTTCAGCGTAAGGCTTTCAACCAGATGCAATAACGGGTGCGCCATTATAAGGTCCACTCTAAAATAACGATGCGACCTAGTGTACAGCCCCAGTCTCCGCCATCGTTGTTCGTTCGACATAACACGTCAACTTTCGATGCGCTTGGTAGCCACATGATGAAGCCGTTCCAGTTTCTGCAACTTTTCACAGACCATCGAGCAGTAAGCGCAAGCATTAGTCTTATGACAGAACAGAATAGACGCGTGGCAATCTCTTCAGTCCAAGTACCGAAGGTGCGCTAGAGCACACGACTCATGCGCAGCTTGATAACAGGCATTGATTTCCTGATGTGATTGGCTACTAACACCGTCTATTATCAGCATATGGAGGAGGACCTTATTGGTTACTGAAATCAATTCAGAGCACATCGACAGACTCCCACAGGTGCAGCGCTTGCAACCTTTCAGGCCGCATTAACAACATTTTGCTAATGCATGATCTGCTAGCACGAAATTGTACTATGCCTGCTACGTAATGTTTTAGACCCCCAGCAACCGCAGCAAATATTTCTTCACGAGCATCTAGCGCACAATGGACAAAATCGAGGTCAAATGCATTGGCCTGAAATTGTCCAATCTGCTGGGATCACTGCTTTTCGAAATGGGCTCAAGTTTCTTGCATTTCCAAATGCTAGGTAATACATTTCAGAATACGACCCACCAAACAGCTCGCTCACTGAAGATAAGATGATGGACGATAAGGACATAGTACTTAGCGGGTGGAGGCTGTCAGCAGCGGAAGGCTACTTGCTCATGCGCACGTCACAACAAAAATTCCAGAATTTGAGTTAGGTAAGGGCTGCAAATGTCGAAGTCGACGCAAACTTACAGCCATCTGCAAACAGAGAAGTTAAAGCTGCGACAAATGCTGACGCAAAAACATGATAAAGCTCACAGCAATCCATCAGAACACTATCCACGTTATCTGCAGGCCTCAGGTGCACCTTCAGGTAAGCAATGATTCTGTAGGAGGCCACTTGGCTGTGCTTGTAAGCTGCTAGTTAAAGTGCATACGATTCCGTGCCTTCGGGCATTTACATTAAATCCGCTATCTTGTAAACCTCATAAAAATCGGTATAAAAAGATTAAAACAATTTATTCCACAATAGACGTTGGCGTTGAGCAAAAATACCACTTTGCTTGTGGAACAAATAAAAATTTATAATACAAATAAGTAGGAAGAAATTTATTTGTAATTACAGTATCCGCCCCAGCTGTTCCCAAGCTACATAGCACAGTCCAGTCCAAAAAAGCACCAGACGTGTCTCGCATTATTAGGTCTCGGCAGTGGTGCATATTCTCTCGGTCCCCTACTCTGGATAGAACCATGACCGCTGGCGGCAGATGCCAACTAGTCAGCAGCTTAAGCCACTGAGCGATGGGGAACGTCAGCCGGGCCACACAACTTGCAAGCTAACGGGGATATAGCACGACTTATCTTCCACTACCATGAAGGTTACTACCTTAGCACATGAATATGGTTTGCCTCCGAAGGTCATGACTTCCTCTCACAAGACGCTACATCCATAGCAATTGAAATAGGAGAGGCTACATTTGACTTAACTAAAAAGTAGGGGTATATGTTAATGGTAATCGTGATATTTTCCTCCCAGCTTCTCACAAACAACGTAGCACAACCTAGTCCGGAAGTGCACCAGACGCATTTCGCCCTAATAGGGCGAGTCAGTGGTGTGCATTCCTACGGCGTCCTACTGGGGATCGAGCACATGACTGCAGGAAGCAAGTGCCAGCTAGCCAGCAACTGAGCCATGGGGCACATCGGATTGGCTAAACAACTTGCAAGCTAACTGGGAGCAGCCAACGACATATCTTCCAGGGCCACGCAGGTTAATACCTTAGCAGATGTCGGTGACTTGGCTCCGAAGGCCACGACTTATTCTCACTAGATGCTACATCCATAGCATTTGAAATTAGGAGAGGCTACGTTTTATAGTGCTATTCAAGAGGAGCACTTTAGTTATACTTTTCATGCTTTCGTCCCCGCTGCGTAAAAGATAGATAGCGCAGACTTGTCCACAAAAGCACCAAATGTTTTCGCCCTTATGAGACCCGTCAGTAGTTTGCGTTCCCTGCATCCACTACTGGAGAGCGAACCGATGACCGCAGGAGGCAGATGCCAACTAGCCAGCAGCATTAGCCACTGCGCCATGCAAACAGTCGGCTGGGCTACACAACTTGCAAGCTAACGGGGATATATCACAACCTATATTCCACTGCCACGCAGTTTACTACCTAAGTACATGAATGTGGTTTGCCTCCGAAGGTCATGACTTCCTCTCACAAAACGCTACGTCCGTAGCATGGAAACTAGAAGTCGTTACATTTTATATTACTAATGCGCAAGAAGATTACTTTAGCGTAGTTGTCATGTTTCCGTCCCAGCTGATCTTAAACTACCTAACACAACCTAGCCTGGAAAAGCACCAGAAGCCTTTCGCCCAAATGGAACCCTTCAGTGGTGCGCATTCCCTCCGTCCCCTACCGGGGATCGAGCACATGACCGCAGGAGGCAGATGTCAACTAGCCAGCAGCTTAAACCACTGAGCCGTAGGGGACATCCACTTGGATGCACAATATGTAACTAGGGAGCAGCTGGGACGAAAATATTGCAATTACACTTAAAAATCATTCTACTTGTTAATAATATAAGAGGTAGTTTCTCCTGGCTTTAAATTCTATAAAGTTGGCGTCCAGTGAGAATAAGTCATGGCCTTCGGAGGCCAGCCACTGTCACCTGCTAAGGTATTAACCTGCGTGTCAGTGGACTATAAGTCCTGGTTTATCACAGTTAATTTGCAAATTGTGTAGCCCAGCCGACGTTCCCATCGTTCAGTGGTTTAATCTGCTAGCTAGTTGGCAAATAACTCCTGCGGTCACATGTACGATCCCCAGTAGGACGCCGTAGGAATGCACACCACTGACTCGCCCTATTAGGGCGAAATGCGCCTGGTACACTTCCGGAATAGGTTGTGCTAGGTAGTTTGGGAGCAGCTGGGACGAAAACATTACGATTACAATTAAAATATCCCCTACTTTTTAGTTAAGTAAAATGTAGCCTCTCCTATTTCAATTGCTATGGACGTAGCATCTTGTGAGAGGAAGTCATGACCTTCGGAGGCAAACCATATTCATGTGCTAAGGTAGTAACCTTCATGGTAGTGGAAGATAAGTCGTGCTATATCCCCGTTAGCTTGCAAGTTGTGTGGTCCAGTCGATGTTCCCCATCGCTCAGTGGCTTAAGCTGCTGACTAATTGGCATCTGCCGCTAGCGGTCATGGTCCTATCTAGAGTAGGGGACCGCGAGAATACGCACTACTGAGGAGCCCTAATAATGCGAGACACGTCTGGTGCTTTTTTGGACTGGACTGTGCTATGGAGCTTTGTAGCAGCTGCCTTTCATCATTGAAGCCGCTTTTTAGCCGAGGACAGCTCCTTGTCTTTGCAAGTTGCTTACCTGGAAACTTTACTATTTGAGCGAACAAATCGCTACCTAAATTTGACTTGCAACAAAGTAGTTTTGGTAAGTGGAAAAGGCAGGCCGCTCCGTACCAGCATCCTTTTATAATTTTATGTAAACTCAGTGGTGGTTAAACTGACATTCAATATGACACTTTCTCGCGCCACATTTTTGCACCGTTACGCATGATTTAGGCAAAACAATGATGCACCTTCTAAGTTTATGAAAACCCTTCCTATAAATACAGTGTAGAAAACTTCATGGCATCTACTAGGGCGGACCAACTTCACTTGAGCTCTGGTACTTTCTAAACTAACTTTAGTAATATAGAATCTCTCCGAATGGATTGTATGTACTTGTGTCGTACCATGACACAATGCGGAGGATCCTCGCTGTTAATACTAACTGCTGGCAAATGCGCAGTTTTTAACTGGCAAGCCAGTAGAAGATGAGACGAGCTATATCACGGGCAACTGTCAATCATGCTCGTTTGCAGTTGTCACACTTGGCGAAGTGGCCCCGGTTGCTGGCATCCGGAGATCATGGGGGCGGAACACGGTTAGAGTCCACTGGAAGGCGCATCAGTACCAAGACGCAGAAGGTCTAAACAGCGGTGTCTGGTGTTTTCCGGACTAACTAATATCTGCGGACTGAGAGTGGACCGTGAAGAACTGTTGCTAATTAAAGAATGGCCATAATCCTAATAAACGAATGATATAACAATTGGCTATGCATAAAACCTCAGACCTAAAATATATAGACATGTGATGGCTTACTGGCCATTTTACCACAAATACCCCATTTAAGGTAAACACGGTAGCTCCGGTAAGAACATTTTAATTAAAGCTCTACATCAAAAATGTCCTTTGGGGACAGTTCTACTTATGACACTTAATCCTTTAGGTAATCATAGGTTTAAACTTAACCTTGCTTTTGTCCCCCATATTGTACTATTCACTATCCTTAACTTGTCAATCACCTTAAAATGCCGCTTGCGATTCATTGCCCAAAACATAAACTATTACCATTTCCCCCTATGCAGTTGTGCAGATTGATCAGACCAACCAGTTGGACCTTTATCCTGCTGTCGAGGAATATTCCGTCTGTTTATTTATTAATTTATGCTCTTTCAAATCATCGGTTCTTCAAAAACCTTATAATGATAACCCAAAACGTGCTTTTGGGTAATGACACCAAGT
This sequence comes from Dicrocoelium dendriticum, assembly GCA_944474145.2. Taxonomy (NCBI): domain Eukaryota; kingdom Metazoa; phylum Platyhelminthes; class Trematoda; order Plagiorchiida; family Dicrocoeliidae; genus Dicrocoelium; species Dicrocoelium dendriticum. The sequence goes on from CALYDF020001576.1 coordinate 47,923, forward strand.
CTGGTTAGCCACTCCTTGATGGAGATGCCTATGAATTCAGGTACCTCTATATAAACTTTGGATTACATCGGTGTTAGAACAAATTGCTCATAGGGTATAATCTCTCCAGGTTGAAAGTTTGTATTTGTGTTTCCATATTTAGTCACAATTCAAATGGTATCAATTCATGTACTAAATTCACTAGAAATGCTCTTAAAATTGACTAATAACCACAAAAACGTGCAAAGATTATCGTAAACAATAAGCGTTCTTTAACCTTATAATTACGTCAGCCATTCTCGTCAACACATAAATGGTAGTGGGCATACTGCGTCTAAATTCGCAGGAAACAGTTTCAGACAATGTAACAATACCATAAAAGTATTGATGAATACATCAGTTTAGGATAGTATACGTTATAGTTTTTCTTTGCAGGCCACTAACATTCTCTTAACTAAACATCCAATATAAATGCTTTTCGGACCAAAAACAAGATGATCTCAAAATTCACATATAATCTTCTCCGTGGCAAACGTATATTTGTGTATGCGCTAGTGAATCAACTATTTGTTAAAACTTTACTGCGCTGCCGACGCAGGCAGTGATCACGTCGCGAAGGATTGGTGCTTAAGACGTCAACTTGGTTTTCATGTCGTCGTGATACATGCAAATCTCGATGGGACGAAATATGAATGGTGTCTAACGTCCATTAAAGCATAATTTTAAGTAGCCTTAGTAAATATTGTTACAGTAACTATGCAAGGGTTAAACAAATTATGGGCACTCACTATTTCGTGACGGCTGCTGAAATAGTATTAGGTTGTTAACAAAGTCATGGCGATTTTTAAACCTAAACTAAATGCAGCTGCCTTGGCTTAAACGTAGCGTTGTGTTCAAAATAAAAGCCATTTAAGTTGACACACTTTTGCCATTAGGAACAAAGTTTATTTATCCTGGATGAATAAAATTCCGTAGTACTGGTGGCGATGAAATTGCCGAAGGCTGTTTCAGTATCTTCTTGTGAGTTCCCACTTGCCTCTAGGAGGGAAGTTTTCAGAAACTTTAAAAAAGGGTAATCGGTAAAAAAGAGTTCGGGAGGGTGTGGTAGGAAAGGAAACATTTCATAGCCCAGGTCTTGCAGTTTCCGCAATTATTTCTGTGCAACATGCGACTAAGCGTTTTTTTTCAGAGGTATTAGTCCCTTGCTGTAGACCAAGGCCAGGAACCGGTGCTGAATTTTTTCAGTGCATTTCAACAGTTTGTTGACAATACTTATCTGTAGTTATGCTTTCTCCGGAATTCCGAAAGCTTTGATAGACCAGAAGAGCTGCAAACCACCAAACAGTATTTCCAACTACATTTTGATGCAGTTTTATTTTCTAAGTGTCTTGCAACCATTGAGAGGTTCGTCCTCGGTTGCCCTGAAGCATCCACTTTTTATCTCACGTCACAATGCGGTACACCATTGGATTCCTTTTCTTGCGTAGAAAAGGAGCCAAAGCCATCACATGCAACACTACCTTTTATTTTGATTTATTTCGTACTGCACCCGCTTTTTAAGATTTTTTGACACTCCAGTCTCCTGCAAACGTTTCAAAACTGTCACATGCTAAATTGCTAAGTCAGCAGCAACACCTCGAATAGTTATATGTGGATCTGCTTTAACTGGGACCCTTAAGTGATCGTTGCTTACTTCCAATGTTTGTCCACAAAGCTCTTCACTTCAAGGCTCACGGAATCTAGTCGAAAATTTGGGCAGTAAGACGGGCTTGCGTAATATGTAACAGGCCATGCAAAAATCAGACAATAAGATAACGGCAGAATTTTATATAAAAGAGGCCAAAAGCCGTCAAAGGAATAACGGTTCTACATGCATATAACAACGGTCAAAAACGAGACAGGAAGAGGACTTGCTTGTTATAAGCGACATCCGTACTTGCCAGATGGGAAGTGGAAGTGCGAATGTAATCTTTCTATAGATTACCTTTCGCGCAAGTATATCGCTAGGAGACGGTTCCACGAATGGCCGCGTTACTTTATTGAACTTATGGCTATACATCTAATTCTTCTTACACACTTTCTCCATTACGAATTGGGAAAGCTAGAACACTGCTAGCACCCCATTGCGATCACCGAAAAGATCCGAACAGCTTTCGCCATTATTCGCTTATTTGTGCAGAATAATTGGGCCACGAACTCGGCTTGCAACACTAAAAGTCAAAAGATATCGTTTATTGATTTTTATGGTAGCCACCATGGTACAGTAGGGTTAGTATTGTTTTCAGCATCGAAAACACTGCTGTATTTCGACCACATGTAATTCAGTACAAGGAAACCGTGTGAATTTGTCTTCTGTCAAGCCGCATTAAATGTATGTAAAGATGTAACAACGTGCTTTGCGCTCAACTATTATTATGGTTATATAGAGCGCAAAATAAGCTACAAAATGACGTAAAATGTCAGAACAACTAACAAAACTGTTCAATAGCACAACCATTAAAATAGGTCTATCGAAATCCGCAATAACTATATTACCATCCTAGTAGAGTACTAAGTTGAAACAACCAATGGGACCTCAAATGAAAAACAAGTAATGACATGCGGAAAAAGTAAATGCGTAATATAACAGCTCATTGCAATTTAACGTTTGATTAGGTTTTAGGTAACATGTGTTCTCTATGTCACTAACCGTTAGTGAGCTTTTCGTCCATTCGATAGACCAAATGCTGTTTAATAAAGTGTTTATTGAATAATGTGAGTTAGCTAAATGTTAATATAATAATGTGGATCAAAATTGATTAGTCAGAACATACCAAAACTCATTCGGCTCAGACTATCACAGAAAACCTAAATCAACGCTGAATAATTGTCAGCTTTTCCAAGTGTATCATTTCATCTGAACTCTTGCATACGCTTTGCTTTAACTGCGTTAGTAATCTAGTGCACACCTAAAATAGTTTCCCAGTAATATTGTGTTCGATAGTAAACCCAGAATAAATGCGTCATCAGCGATTGTTATCAATAGATGTTAAGATCGATGCATTACAGTGTCAACGTTTCATATAGTTAATCTCTATATATTGATTGGCCATACTTCAGCGGCTACTAGAATGCGCAGGACAAACCTGTGCCAAGGTGTATACAGTATTACGGAAATTGAACCTATATGGGCTGCATTCGTCATCAACACACCTACGGGAGGCACTCATCCTTTTTGACTTCCTTAATGAGAAATACGACGCCAAATTTGCTGCGTCAATAGCTCTTTTATTTGGATTGTCAGCTAAAGCTCTGACATCTTAATCTACCTACGACCTATTATTTTTGTGTTCTGCTAACCTCCTACAGGTTAACTTATCCAAAATATAATACATTAATCACATAATCATGAGTGCTCCATCCAGAATGGATAAAGGAATATGATAACATGCGTTTTACCCAAGCCAAATTTAGCTGAAAACATTGCACCAGGTAGAAATGAAGTTTGCATTTCATCAACCTTTATGAAAACTGTTTAGGGTGCTAAGCAGCCAAGTTTTGCACATACGACTTTCTACGGAACGTTGGAAAAAAATTTGCAATTTATCCCGTCATTCTGCTCACCTATTTCGATGCCAATGTTGTCAGTATTATAGCAGCAGACTAGTTCCGAAGTACGGAATTATTTCAATTCCATTTATTCTAGTAGATCTAGTTTGAATTAGATATCATCACGAAAATTATGTTCTCCATCTCAGCAAGCTGTAGTGTAACGTGCACGCCTCAGGGGTTTGTGTAAGCAGTGCTGAATATGGATGAATGATTAACGAAACGACATATTTCCGTCTTATATCTACCAGATGAGCAGCTTCTTTCTCAAAAGCTAGGTGTTGCGGAAATCAGTCCTGTAGGAAGAAGCTTTTTTCGGCAAAGAAAACGGCGAATATTACAGCACATTTAGCAGCCCAAACTCTTAGTTATATTACGCGTTCGCGTCAATAAGTAACGACCCATTTGAGGCAAGGAGGTACTTCCTTCGACTCAAGTAAACAAACGATAAGTAAGTCAAATGAATGTCAGTCAATCCAGGTACAGTAAGCAAGTTAGTTACACCTGCTTCCCATTCGCTATCTGACTCTCTCGGTTGGCCCGTCCGTTCACCCTGGCATGACACTTCCATCCTTCCTTTTTCAGTTTCTTTTTGCCTCCATATTGCTAGGCACCCTGTACACATTGCCACCGTGGCATCGTTGTATCTGCGGTCTTACTGTCCTTCTCACACGCCATCGGCCGCTACACTTCCAGTCCAGCTTGTTGTATATGATGTTTGCATAAATTCACTTGATTTTCTTTGAGCGCTTTCCTTTCAACATTTATTTCGTAAGACCATACACCGACCTTCGCAGTTACCACACCTTGATTCCACCGTTCTTGACTATTGGGTGCTGGTTAACCCACACTTCCTCTCCCACTGTCAGCGCAGGCCGCATCCGTAAACCGCGGTTATAGCAACATTCTTGAGTAGCCATCTGTCTTCTCAGTTTGTTCTTCAACCTCTCATGCTGTGGCGCAAGAAGTTGGCAGATGCTGACATTAGCTTACTAGTCCATCACCTGTATAGGCGCTGCACTGAGCTGAAGCCGATGTCTGTTAAAAGTGTTCCGCGATTCTTCAGTAACATGAGGTCCACTACTCCACAGTAACTAGCCTTTAATAGCAGTCGTCCGGCCTACTTCACTGCCTACTCCGTCTTTCCGTTCGATTGACTGTGCTATGGGCCGGTTTGCTGGTGCATGAATTCCAACTTGGTTGCGAACACCTGGAAAGTAGAGCAAGTAAACTGAGGAAGATTGTCACAGACAAGCTCTTCCGGTGTTGCAAGCCGCGCGAATTGATATATGCGTTCGTTGAGTACTGCTTCTGTTGTTGTAATGGTGAGTAAAACGATTTAATAATAAGCACTATAGTAATCCACTGTGAGTAACTAATCTTTGCCGTTAGCACAGAATAAACCCACCGCCAACTTCTGCCACGGTCGGTCAGGGACATCATGCAGCATCATTGGTTCCCAATTCTACCGGAGTTCGTGAGAAAAGCACACCTCAAAATTCGATACCTGATAGTTTATTTGATCCGTCATTCTTGGCCAAGAGAGCACTTCGCTTACTCTGTTAATTGTATGGTTGACACCCTGGTGAGCGCGCTAAGCATATTTTAGCATTTCATCTCGGAGTGATGAAGGAATAATTATACGGGTTCTGTTGAACAGTACACCATCATGGGTAGTGAGTTCATCCCTAAATTGAAGTAGGGTGTTAGCTTTTTCGGAAGCTACTTCTTTGTCTCTGGCAAACTAGTTTTGATAATGTCTCGCCACGCTGCAGACGTTGCATCTTCCTCTATGTGGTGTCATATTTCATTCAAATCTTATAGTAGGTTTACTGCTTCGACCTCTTCTGGATTATACTCAGGTATCGGTAGATATGCTCTTGACTGTGTGTAAGCAATGAACAACTGTGAGTTGGGCGTGCACACGAAATCCATGCCTTACTTTTGGATCCAGAGATGCATATGTCGAAGAGGACGAGCAACGATGTGCAGCGATTTACTGGCCATAGATACAACCGCTTTGTGGTTGGTATACTCAGTTGCCCTTCTTCTAAAAGTATACTAGTTGAAACACTCCAGGGCATAGACTATAGTGAGCATCTCCTTCTTAATCTGCGTATAGCGCTGCTGGGTCAGGGTGAGTGCCCGGATGCGGAACTCTAAAGTTTTCCAGTACGTAAGAGAACAGCATCTACTCCACCCTGACTACTGTCCCACTGTACCTCCCGTTGCTGCGCTGGATCGCGATATCCGAATACAAGTGCGTTGCTGTTGAGTTGTTAAATAGTTTCCAATGCGGATTCCTGTTCTTCTCCCTAACTCTATTTTACTCCTTTGTGTGTTTGCTCTGCCAGGCGACATGAAATCAGCACGTCTAGCTATAAAATGGCTCAACTAATTCACCATACCGTTTAAGCGATGGATTCCCGTCACCTCGTTAGGGAGTGGCAGCTTTCAAATTGCCTTGATGTTTTCGCATCGACCCGGATCACTTGGGTATTTAACATGTTCCCATGGAAAAGCACCTCGTCTTTCCGAAGCTCAGTTTTCTCGCGTTTAAGCTTGATGCTTATTTCCCACAACGCTGTGAGAAACCTTGAAGATTAGAATCATGCACTTAGTCCGTCGAGCCGAAGATAACACATCGTCTGCCACACACTTTACACCATTTAAAACATCTGCCGCTTGCATCAGTCGTTTTGGGCAACTTTCACTTGAAACTTTCAAACCGTATTTTAAACGTATACAAGGATAACGCTCGAACCATGCTGTAAATATGATAAGAAACTAGATTCTTTATCTAAAACCACGTGCCAAAATACCGAAGAGTGGCCTACCTTCGTGAAACACTTAGCTCTGACCAAACACGACCAAATATCTTTTAGCGTAGGTAGAGCTTAATGCACTACGCAAGTCCTCATTCAACGGTTTCGGATCAATACACACAAGCAGTTCTCCCGTTTTCGTCATAGTGTTTGCTACCTGACTAACCCATACAGTTGTCTCGTCAAATTTGCTAAGCACACCCTCTCACACTAATTTGCTCAACTTAGCGCGGAACCTGTCATGCAGCGAAAATAGAACACTCCTAGCCGGTAGTACTGTCGGTCGTATCAAAGGATCTAACGATTAATGAGCAACGCCCACAAATTTTCCCACATTCGGGCAAAACACAGACGGATACTGGTCAATAATATCGTCTTCTCTTTGACAACTATGCACAAAACGAGCATGATTAAAAACAACGAAACCGTGAGACTGGATCGAATCAATGCCGAGGATCGGCGTGAGCTCTTCATGCACGACCACAAACTAAATTCGATATGAGGCTCCGTCCCTTGAATTAATCACTTCGATTGTAACCGGGTCATTCGGATGTAGTCTGGAACGATTCCACACGCGCAGGCAAGCTTGATCGAATCGGATGCACATTCAGGAACAATGCTTCCTTGATAGAATGTTGACAGTAACACCTGTACCTAACTGGATTCGAACGACTTTGTCTTCGATCAAAAAACTTGCTTTGACATATTTTTGCAATGCCCTCCGGAACACCTTGCAATTGAATGTTCTACTTTCACGGGTGACTTGTCACGAACGAGCTAACTCACGTTGATTGGTTGGCAACAACTGGCTATCTGGTGCGTTTTTCCACATTTGGTACGTTTCCTTTACCCATGCCTGACACTATTCGCGGGAGATCTTTCGTCGCGCGGCACAAAATTTGCTAATATCCTGTCTCACGTTAGTTGCCTTCGCTGTTTCGTCTTCGGGAACGGCACACAATTCTGCATCACTTGCGATTTTCATTTGTTGGTACCGATAGGTGATCGATGACGCAGTTTCGCAGAACTCAATGCACTACTGGAGCGATAACTTGCACTGTCGCAAAAGTCGCTTTGTCGTACTGTCATCCTTGGTTCCTAGAACCATCCGAAGGTGGAAAAAATGTAGCCCAAGCATTTACAGTGATGACAGAATTGAGCGAAAATCTTCACTTCAGTTTTATTCGCGTCCATGGATACGTCTGGGCATCTGTATTACGAAAATAAAAGATTGCCCTGACAGGTCTCGTTGGTTTGACCTTCCCAAAATTCACTGAAATTTTTGATGACGGTCTCCAAAATATTGGTTGCTTGCACGTGTCGTAGTGCATTTTCTCTAGAACAGGGCGTTCGTCATCCCCACCTGCGGGTCGAAAGATGATAAAGCGATTCGCCATCAGTTGTTCGTTTAGATGTACTAAGCTTCAGAAATACGTTCAGTAGCTCCTCCACAGCCACCAATTACTTGCCAAGTTCCGTTCAACCATGTTCAGTGGGGCAGTCTTTTAAATAGACGCTGGTGATCCAAAGAGCGTCCGAGTGCCACCGGTGGGATTCGCTTTTGTTTTCCTTAACACCATGTTACAGAACTCAGTCCTTCAGGGACAAGCGTTTCTTCGACGAACACAACTCGGGCAAAATTACAGCAAGTTCGGCCACCCATACTCCTCGATGTGTTACACATTCAAGTCCATAACGACCCTTTTGAGGTAATGAGATATGCAATTTGACTCAGTTAAAAAACGATGACTAACTCAAATGAATTTCGGCCGGTTCAAGTTACATCAATCAAATCAGTTACACCCGCTTCCCGTTGGCTATCTGGCTTGCTCAGTTGGCCCGTCCGTTCATCCTGGCATGACACTTTTTTCATAGTAGGAAGGAATGGTTTGCTTTAATTGACGATAATACGGCAACGCTTTTTGTATTCTCTGTATTACTGTCAAAATCAGACAATATTATATGTCTATATATGCTTAATATTGCTTCCTGACTATGCTTAAGTCAGGGCCAGTGCAATCATTTGTGATTTACCCGGTCGGGGTCGCAGTTATATTTGACAGCTTACTGAAAGTGTTACGGCTACTTACCAGGGACGTTGAGGTCATTTCTCCTCTGTCCCTAAATCTGAAGAGCTGTCATGCAGATTTATGCAAATAATTTCATTTTCTTACTGCAGTCCGATCGTAACGATTGTCCGTGTTTTGTCCACCCATTTAAAAACAAGATACGTGCGTGTGGTCAATATCACCTTATAGGAAGAAAAGGAAATCAATTTCTAAGATCTATCAAAATTCGTTTCTTTTAAGGTCCGCATAATGCACAGCAGATTTTTGTAGAGATCAGGGGCGTTCGAGGTGAAACCATCCGGTTACTGACCTCCAGCATCCTAGGTAGGCTAGAGTAATGGGGCCACATGCATCCATTTCAATTTTTCCAAGTGAAAATTGAAACACCCTGCACAACGGCAAGGTGCCGAAAATTTCTGACTTCTTGACTGCCCGAACATTGGGAACCAAAAGAGCAAATATAATATATTCTTAATGACGCAACATTAGTCACTTGGAGAAGAAATTTCTTTTCGATAAATCTTTTCAGACAATTACAGTTATTAGCTTCATAATCGTTTGTGCAGTAGCTATTGCTGGCAATGCGACACAAAGTCTTGAATGTTGTAATCGGATGAACTGTGACAATCTATGTCTGTTTGAACCCACTCCCATTGACCAAATTCCAAAAGGCAGATGACCAATGTGGAGCCACGGTAGGGTTAAACTCCGTATAATTGCACGCTGTTTACGCAGATCCAGTTTTAGTTGCTCGTTCGCAATTACTTCTGCTGTGGCCAGCAAGCGCTTCCGGGATCCTTGTGTGCAGCGTTTTGCTGCTTCCTACACTATTTGAAGGCCGCTTTCCTTTTGTATGTTATGTTCACTATCTACTAGGTATTCTAGGATGGAGCTGTGGACATTTCTGGTGCTACCACGATGTAACGAGGCAGGGCAGTGTTTCGCTATTCGATTTGACCGATGTCTGGTCGTGTGTCTGAGGTATCTCGCACCAAAGCTGCAAATGTGCTGGTATAGGACATAGGATTCGGACTGGGCCGGAATTCTGTTGGTGATGAGCGGAAAGGTTTCGGCGTGAATCCGGACTCTGGCGGCCAGGTAGGTTTGGTTTAGCGCGAAATTCGACTTCCTACCCAGGAGTTCGAACTGTTTGTCTCCTTTGAAAGTCACTGAGAGAAAAATCTTTCCTTCTCACGGTCATTTTTCGCTCAGGCTCAACTCGGAGCTGGGAATGCTTTTTGATGCAAACGGTTGTGTACCCGTTGCTTTCCAATGTCTTGAGTATGAAATTCTTTTCTGCTGCCAGTGTCTCAGGGGCTGCAAATCCTTGTAGCCCGATAATACAGGCAAAGTACGGTGATGGTAAGATACTACCCTTAGATGTCCATCACTTAGCAATCAGTCCAGCTTAACGATTTTGGACCATCAGTCTGAAAGTTGGTCGACTGCTGCAGAGGCCAACTAAAGGAGAGTATGCAAATAATTTGAATCGACATTGAACGAAACTCGAACGCTGACCAAAAAGGTTATAGGAAGGAGATTTGTTCTACATATGTGAGTGATTCTACTTGACTCGAGATATAAATTTGGTTTGCGTTCTATGAATAATGCATTTCGTTTCAAGGCTCAAACTTTGACTTTTTGATACATGGAGGGCCGCTTGACACATACCAGGTTTCGTTGGTAATTTATCGGTATGAATATGTGGAATTTCGTGTACTGACATACCCTGGTTGGCTAGTAAATACCTTTCATTCAAGGGATCTGTCCTCTCGTCGTCGCAGCAAAATATCCAAAAATGGCAATTTATTGTCCGCTTCAGTGTAGATAGTAAATTTGATTCAATAGGTGAACATGATAAGTATGAGACTCGCAAACAATAAACGTATCATACAAGTAGCATTTATTAGAAGCAAGGGATGCGATTAGGTGTCTGATAGGTCCGCCTTCAATATTTGCGCGAAAAACGTCTGCAAGCAGTTGTCCAAAGAGCTATCCTATTGCAACTGTCTGTTTGTCTATAGTATTTTCCAGCAAATAGAAACCTTCTTTTGGACTTGCAACGTCGAATCAACTCTTACAAATTACGAGCCGGGATCGGAAGCACAACGTAGTTCTCTGTTAGTTATGCACAGACGAAATTGACCGTTGCTAACAATGGAACGTTCATAAAGAGATATTCTACATCAAACGAGATCAACGCTTTTTTTCATCTAAGTTTTCCACCTGATGAAAGTATGTAAATGTGTCAGTCACAGTGTAAGCGGACAAATTTTTCCTTACTGGTACGAGAATTGTCACAAGCCACTTGGCGACTGAATGTGTAGCAGACCCAGACATCCATCACTGGTCGTGGTGGGGTGTTAGGTTTGTGGACTTTGGCACAACGTAGAAGCGAGGTTGGTGCGAGCCACGAGGTGTTAATCACACAAGAAAGGAGCTATCGATGTTGTTACCGAGTTTTAGTTCTTACAATGGGTTGGTTATTTTTATCTTATCCTGTGCTGTGTTATCTTTTGCTACTGGATCAAGCGCGAATTAGCTGGGATCTTGCAAGATCATGTACATCGGGGATATGAAGTCACACTTGTCCATTAGTACCCAACTTGATCCCTTATCTGGCCTTAAGAGTATGATTTCTGGCTCGGACGTCAATTATTTTATAGCTTCTCGGTGTGCATTGGTGATTAAGTTTGTGGTTCGTATCCTGCTGCTCCAAAATCTCTGTGATAGATACACCAAATTGGTTCTGAAAGAGTCATAAGCTCGGGAGGACGTAAGTTTTAATTCGGTCAGCTGATGCATTAAACTCTCGAACTGTGTCTTTAAACGCAATTGCTACCTGCTTGCTTGTAATGCAGAGAATTTTGGTCCCAATGGCAGAACCTCACGTTATGTGTTGTTAAGCTTCATTATAGAGAGCTTGTGAACGTATCGTTTTGGGTGCGTTGTAAATTTTGATTCAAGTACGTCAGGTATCAAAACCTTTAGCAATCTCGTGAACTTTCTCTCTTTAGTCTTTGCGCATACGTCCGACATGTAATGTAGCAACAAATCTCGCTCGTTCTCGTTGAGTTCGGTAGTGTGAGCAAGCCGTTCAAACGCAAGAATTCGTGACTGAACATCTTCCAGAAGATTGTAAGCATGCCGTTTTAAAGACTTGCTAGTTGGAAAATATGACATTGCTGTAAAGTCTTCCAGTATGTCTTTGGATACTGGTTTCGTTATAAACACTACTTGATGAATCGATTCTCAGTCTTCGCGTCTGCAGACCTAGGGTGGAACTTCAAACACTTGAAGTCATAAAACACCTCACGTTGCTTGCGCCTCTTTACTTCATAAATTATACCCATTTTTAGGTCAAAAGAAAATTGCGAAGAAATTGCCTTTCCATAAATCTCTTCAGACAATAACAAGTATGAGCTCCATAAATCTTTTGTGCAGTAGCTATTGCTGGCAATGCGACACAAAGTCGTGAACGCTGGCCCTAGCCTTGTCAACTAACTTCTGGCATAGCAATCAATGGCCGTGGGTTCAAATAGACATAAATTGTCACCGTTCATCCTATCACAGCATTCACGACTTTGTGTCGCATCGCTAGCAATAGCTACTGCACGGATGAATCCGAAGCTCATAATTGTAATTGCTTGAAGAGATTTATCGAAAAGAAATTTCTTCGCAATGGCCTTTCGACATAAGGATGGGCATAAGTTATTAAGTAGTCAATTTGCTGTCTCTTGCATACAGAACGGTAGGTGTGAAGATTTGGGGTGCAAAGGTCGCACCCATTTATTACTATTAGTTTATTTTTTAGTATTTTTATTATTATTCTTATATGGATTGGCGGCATCCGTGTCCGGATTTTTCGGTCAAGGTTGCATCCACGGGACAGCCGCAGGACGCCTGCGCCTACAGTGAGACAATGGGTGGCTTCCGTGCATTACCCACACGCCTCATATCAAGTGGAAATTCGAAGGAAAAAGACCGCATGTGGATGGGAGCTAGGTTTCATCAACGTAGCCGGCCCACCCTCCTTCAACAAGCAGAACAGAAGCATGCTAGCCGAATTGGGAAATCAGGCAAACCAAACGTACACAAGGCGGTGGCTGAGCCGTAGCCCATTCCATACAAGATACAAGCAACCACACTTTGAGCCCAGCAACGTCACAATGACGGTATTGTTACTATTGCTACTTGATGAGAAACCGAAAGTAGGTCATTCTATCGGTGAGAAATTGGGTCAGAGTTGTCCAGTTTCTTGTCACTAAACAAACGCCATGGTATTGAATCTAATCAACCTCTTTTGTTCTCTTTCTCTTGATCCTCACATAATTAAGCCCAACTGCCCGCATGAAATATATCGAGTTCTGCCAAGCGCGTTGGGATTTACGCAGCTATCGAACCCATTCACTTGATTGAACAATGGCAATAATGCGAGCGAGTTTCATTTGGATGAAGTGAATGGCACGCAACTCCAGCTGACGCGAGTGTTCTGCTGAATCCTCTTTTTTGCAAAACATCAGTTCTTAGGAGTAGACCAAAAAAGTTTTTACGTCATTTCATTTGTTATTTGTATGATAAGAGAAAATAAAAGGTTTTTCTGCAATTTCGTTCAGAACAAACAAGTATGATTAACTCAAGTTAAAATTGGTCATCAATTACGTGTAGACATTCACGCCAGTCTTGGGGTCGAAATTCAGTATACTGATTGCAGTGAATAGCTAAGTGATTATTGATAAAATTGACACGAACTTTCTTGACACGCTTAGGCGCTATCTAGGAAAGCAGGTGTCGTCGTTGTGCTGATTGTTACCTAAATGAGCGATCATAATACAAAATACATCAACATTACACGTTTAGTTCTAATTTAAGCATTCTTGTGAAAACTCCTAACGAACTAAAATTAGTACAAATTCTACTGTCCTAAATATTCTCGGAATTGAATTGCCAATTTTGCTATGTATGCTGACAGCAAACTACATAACATCGTTTGCCGTTCTAGAGAAATATCGAAACAAGTTACCGGACAAGTGTTAACATTGTTAGGTGATCATGAACGGTAGAATAGCTTACTTGCGTATGCACTTCCATTAAGATTTTTATCTAACAGTGATGACGACTTTCTGGCATAAAACATAGTATGCAAACGAAAATATTTACACACAGCCTCAACTTTTAAGCAATTTTCAGTTCTTTAATTGTATATGATGCGCAATTGGGGTTCCCGTTTCCCCTCACCTGAAGAAAAGCTTATCTTCACCAGGGCAGTGGGAATCGCTTTAATTTTTATTCGTTAATTAGTTGTAGTTTATTATATAAAAGCAGTATTTAATCACTACATCACTGGAGGTTGACTTCTTGGTAACACACGGCATGTTCCTGTTGGCTACAGAAATAAACAACAGATCGCTAGACACCCGTTATTGCCATATTCTCACACGCCATAGACAGTGAATCTAGCTGCCAAAACGTAAAATTACCATGAACATAAAGGTCTGCTACACTGTAATACCAATCACCATCGGCTACGTTTACAGCAATCAATGAACCAACCTTTAAAGTAGGAGGGAACTGCAATTGTATGCCATATGCTATCTCATGTCGAATATGTTATCGAAGCTCAGTGTGGTATATTCCACGAAACATCAACACCAGTCAACCTTGTCACATTATTTTAGTTCATCCTTCTTTCAACTAATAGGGCTAAAACTTGCTACCTAGTCTTATTTATGCACATGCGCAAAGAAATGTTGAAAAGCCAAGTGGAAGTAAACTTCTTCATTGCTGTTGCACTTCTCAACAGAAGTGCAAATTCTTTTCATACATTACCCAATATTATTTCGGTTACCAGTATTATCTTCAGGCACTAACCTTCATTGGAGCGCGACGTCACAGCGTAAGAGACCCAAAAACGCAGGACAACGAAGAACATCAAGAGTTCATACCTCTCCTAATAGAAAAGCTTGAATGCACTGGGTGTTTCAGTGGACGCTACGGAAGGCTACGTGGATAAATATTATGTGAACCTGATCACATATTGTACGAGCACGGGAGATAACGCCTCCGTGGAAGACTGCAAAGACAGAAACAGGCAGGCTTCGTGGACGATATTAGACAATGTAACGCAAGTCCAACAGAATGAGTGGAGAGCCAAGCGTGATCGAGGAACGGTAGCTTGCCTGAATCGAGGAGAACTGTGAAGGTATACGTCGAAAAGCCAATAGATCAGACAGAAATACCTTTGTCGGTGTATCCAAGGGTAACCCCAAGAAGAGTAACGTAACCGTAATCAAGCAACTCAGGAACCATAGAACAACTCCAGGCTGGTCAGAAGGTTATGTACGGAAGTACAGATACGGAGACAAACAGGAAGTCAAGACTAACCTAGCTGGAGCGAAACGACATACGATTGTGACAGATCGCAATCTTGTCTGTTACGTTGTGGCACAAATACGTGGCCGATAAGAGTGCGCGTGCCGGGTAGCTTGGTTAACCATGGTCGCGTGCAAAATGGATTGTGCTTTGTTGCAGCTTCGTAAGTGCTACAATCTGCGGCCAGTTGGTGTATCCTTGTCAAAACACGAAAAGTAAAAACAACCAAATGAAACCGGGCAAGCAATATGGCTGTTCAGGGCATGGATGGAATTGAATTTTCCTTCCGTTTTACCAATTCTACATGCTCGATGAAATCATTTTAATCTTTTTTAATATATTTTCGTACAAAAGCAATTGTAGGTCGACTTTAGCTCCAGGCGGTTCGTCCCATAAGTCCTAATTTTGTGAGACATCAGTGCTTTGCTTCTACTGAATTTATTTAATATCTGCATAAAATGGAACAGTGATATAAGATGCATAAAACTGCTAAAGGTTATCACTTACCTGGAGACGGTTGGTGTAAATTAGAAAACTGCAAACTACACCAACTTGTAATGTGCATTTCTGACTCACTCTGTTATCCACGCTACTGCAGATATCCGTTTACCAAAATTTCGTGGTTGCTGGTATGCACAATGCTTATCTGCGTCTTGTCATCAGTCAAAGAACAGAAAGCGAATCCAGCAATGCAGATGGTGTAATCCATCGCAGAGTCATTTTTTTAATTGGTAGTGTGGGTACAGAAATGACAAAGGCCAAAAGAGCTTTCCATGTTTGACGAAATAGAAGAGAAACACAATTCTGGCAACATTCCAGCCGAATGTATTGGGTGGCCAGTTTCAACCGGTGGCCCATTGTTAAGTTAGGATTGCGGCTAACTTTCAGGAGGTAGCGGCAAGCGTGACCCGTGTTGTACAAAATCTGGGACAACGGAATGAACGGAATGAAGGATATCTTCCAGTGTACACTCCCAGGGCTTTCAGTCGCAGATGCCATGTAAGGAAGGATGATCTATACACTTTTTTGGTTACCCTTCGTTGTGCCGTCTGCGTTGCAACCAAAAGGTGTTTTAACCGGAATACAAAGCTTGGATCGCGTGCTCTGCTTAGAGCCACACGCATGCTTTGCGCATTTGGACGAAGGTGGAGGGGTTGAACCGCTCGTACGCACCCGTCAAGATAAGAACAAATTGGCTAGTATTTTCAAATGCCTTCAAGGACATCGCCGAACCGCCGAGCTGTCACACATCACCGCTACAAGGTAACACTCTCTTGAGGTGGCCTTGAAGATGTTGTCTCCATGCATATATGTCTTAGTGAGCGTTTGGCGTATATGTAGTGTTTTGCACTTGCTCGCGTTGAAAGGAAGTAGATCTGCCTGAGACCAAGTAAAATCACTGGAAAGATCTCGTTGTACCAGCCGCTGACAGCCGAACAACTGCCATATATTGATATCATCGGCAAACGGTGGGGCATTTGACTCGACGACACGCAAAAACCGTTGATGAAGACCAAGAATAAGCCCGACCCAAACAATGACCCTTGCTGAACACTGTAGTCCACATTAATTGGATCAGAAAATGAACCACAACCTTGAAGCTCAAAGCGACGCTGAAGGAGGACATTTCTGATCTATTAAAGACAAGGTTCAGAATGCCGGATGCCCATAACTTTCAGAAAAATATGCCGTGATCTAATCGGTGGAAGGCTTTAGAAAAAGCGAGTTAGTTGACATCAGTGCCCGTCCCCCTGTCGGCTGTCGCGGTCCAACTGCCATGCGCAATCATTAGAATAGCAGAACTATACCGATGCTGAGGGAATCCGTGTTGCTCCGATGTTATGATGTCACCGGGGGAACTGTGAATGCGCAACGATAACATCTTTCTCAAAATGATAGCTGAACCAAAATTGACGTATGTAAATACTGGCGGTTGGGAGAACGAGAATAGTATCCTACACATGCTGGTAGCACTTCGGATACTTGAAGCTTATGGTAACCGTAGAAGTTTGGCTGCCTCTTCGAAGCTTTGAGCACAACACGCTTCCCATGTCGGTACAAAAGCTTGCTGTTTGCAGAAAACGCTCCGCTAAACTATGTCGGTGTACTAATTTGTCATCAAGCACAAGTGTGGTACAGCAAATACGATGCACAACATAATTGCCCAGTTGTCAGGATTATTGTTAGATACGTACACATGCCACGCTATGTCTCATAATGTTGAGTGTTTTCCGGTTCTGCTCCTAATGTGTAATTGTACTCATGCAGTACGAAGGGGGCTTGTTTACCGATGCGGATTTAATCCGACCCCTGAACTTGTCAGCAATCCCCATCAAAGAAATGTCAATGGAACAGTCGTGCGAAATCCCCCAGCTGATGGAAACAAGACACTTTGCCATTATGGATGTTCCGCATAACAGACAAAGTCATAACTTAGTGTTACCTAGTCACTTAGCCCTACAGGGATCTGCATCTTTGGTTTCCTAGTCATGAGTTTTCATTCATGAGCACTAAATCAACCACAGATAGTTTTTCTCACTCTGAATCGGGTAGGCTGGCTGACTTGTATGAAACACGGAATACTTGCCATATACCCTTCCAGGTTGGCCCTAAACTGCTTGCCTAATGTGTGTATATGATGGGTAATAAAAACGGGTGGTGGCACTAGCTGCTTTTAGCTATGACGGAAATGACATGGTTCAAAGCATAAATTATGTTTATGGACATGAATCATGACATCATACTTCTGGAGTTTCGGAGAAACTTGGCAATGGGGTTTGTCGCTATGGGAAGCAGACCGGTGAGAAGAGGAGATCGTCCATCAACCCATACAACGTCATCACAAAAAGAACCAAAGGGACGATGGAATAGCAACTATTCTGTGCCTGAACACATCAGAAGACAGGATCCTGGAAATAACTGACCTACATTCGTTGTTGAAAGGGGAAGATGTGAAATGTATTCTATTCACAAAATCTAATCTGTACCACAATCAAAAAGCGCCTTTGTGATATTTTTGTGATGCAGCATCAAAAAATCAGCTTTCAAGTATATCAGGTCTAGTAATGTACCTTTATAATGACACTGTTGTTGACCTACGTTCCTGTTGGTACGTACTAGTAACTAAAAACAAACATCAAAAAGTTTTTAAAAATAATTTCTTTTTTGTTTTATATTAACCAAGAGCTCCCTAGATATAAACAGAAACAAAATGTCATAAATTAATTCATGGTGCATAAGGTTAAAACAATGAAAAATACAAATAAAATTGAGGTTTGGGAAATAAATTTTGCTTTCGTTTGTTTACTTGGGGCTCCTCTTATCTTGCTCTGTATTTTCAATGACCTTGTATACTACCGAGACTACTGATAATACGTATTGGTGTGTACATGCATCCTGAGTGAAACATGTCTTTATTCAGATCCTGACCGACTTTGTTTATTAGGGGATAGGTTGTACGAGTAATTTCAGGCTTCATTCTTTGTAGCTGGCTTATCGCAGGCGGATCCAACTATAATGTGGCGCTCTATTGATGTAAAACTAAACTTCAATAAGAATTATTAAACCGATAACCTGTGCTAAGTAGTTTTTGAATTTAGTCACAAGATTCACAGTAATTAACACTATGTAAATGCTACTGTTGGCTATCCCAGTATGGCATGCATAAAGACCATATCCTTGTTGGTTGTTTTGAAATATGCATTGCAACGAGATGCAATAGAGCATCACCATCTCTCATATCGAGCTGCTCACACCGAATAACAACCGTTTTGTCAGTGAACATGATCGGTAAATGGAAAAGAAATCGGAATGACCGCATGATCACGGGCTTGGTGCAAATTTTCGCCCATGCTCGTACGAGCGAAAACCTAGAGACAAAACTGCCATTAGTCTAAGTGTCTGGCTGGGTAAACGTAGTTCTACATGATGATGGCACGAAACAGGAATTGTTTGTTGATGTACAAGATAGCATTCCTGGCTATTTCTTCGAAGAATTAAAACACTAGCAAATGTACAGATGAGTTGCCGTTGGAATGTGAAATCTCCGGCCTCCTTCAATCGAATTTACAGACATACTTCTTATCACACACACGTGAGTCTACACCCATTGTATCCGGCTTCACAAGCAGTATCTATTGCACGTCATTATTCAGTTCTAAGTTGCAGGGATAATCTTTTATCTCCAACACGATCATTACGGTCACAAGAACCGTATCCGAATTGGTGGTTGGGTGTTGCCCCTACCAACCCGGACTTCCCATAACCGGTTTCATCCTCGTTTGGACACATCGGATGGGAATAGCCTGAGCAAGAATGGACCGCGAGGATTAGTGTTCAAACATTGACGTCTTCACTAAGATGGATCTAAGATGCGTGAGCAAAACTTAGCGAAGCGGTAAGAAATTCCAAGTGGCATTTTGTGTACCCGCTGCGTGGTTGGATTGCGACTCCCAATCTCTATTCTGACCTCGGTTCTCTTTGAAGTAGACCTCGGTCATTACAATCACAAGGACCGTATCCGAATTGGCAGCTCGGAATTTCTCCTCCCAAACCTGAAACTCAACAAAAGGTTTTGTCCTCGTTTGGACTCATCAGATGGAGATAGCCTGAGCTGGGATGGACCACGAAGCCTAATGTTCAAAGATTGATGCCTTGACCACTATGGTTCTCAACTGCATGAGCGACGCTTGGCACAGCAGTAGGGAATTTTGAGTAGCATTTTGTGTACTTGCTATGTGGTTGGATTGCGACTCTCAATTTCTATTCTGACCTCTGTCTCCTTTGAAGTAGACCTCAACAATTTTTGAAGTAGACCTCAGACATTACGATCACAAGGGACGTAACCGGATTGATGGTTCGGTGTTACTCCCCCAATCCTGACACCCCATAACCGGTCTCGTCTTTATTTGGACCCGTCAGATGGAGATATCCTGAGCTGGGGTGGACCCCTAGGCCTAGTGTCCATGTATTGACGCCTTGTCCAAAATGCTTCTACAATCCGTGTGCAACGCTTGGCAAAGCGGTAAGGAATTCCAACTGGCATTTTGTGTACCCGCTGTATGGTGGGACAGCGACTAACAATCTCTATTCTGACCAATTCGGATGCGGTACTTGTGATCGTAATTACCGTGGTCTACTTCAGTGGGTACCGAGGTCAGAATAGAGATTGCGAGTCGCAATCCAACCACAAAGCTGGTACACAAAATGCCACTTAGAATTCCTTACCGCTATGCCAAGCGTTGCTTACCGATCTTACAGTCATAGTGGTCGAGGTGTCAATCTGTGAACAGTAGGCCTCGAGGTCCATCCCAGCTCTGGCTGTCTCTATCCGATGAGTCCAAACGAGGACGAAACCGATTATGGGATGTCAAGGTTGGGAGGAGCAACACCGAACCACCAATTCGGCCATGGTCCTTGTGATCGTAATGAAAGAGGTCAACTTCAAAGTCAGGTCAGGTCAGATGGACGATAGAGGCTTCCGCCTAACGACCGTCCAGTTCTTGTGCCGGTAAGTGAAGCGACCCCCGGCACTTCGACGTTGAATTTTCTCTTCTTGCTTCTGCAATGGAATGAAGCAAGAACAAGAGCAATCTCTGCACTTTCATATGCCAGCATCAAAATACACTACATATTAAAGTACAACTACAATATCTCTGGAAAAAGGATGGACCAACCATTGTCTAAGCCCCTTTTGAAGGCTTCTACGGTCTCAGACTCCACCAAATCAGAAGGGAGTTTATTCCAGTATTTAACTACCCGGTTCGTAAAAAACTTTGCCCTGATGTCCAAACGAGCTCTGTGATGTTTAAGCCTCAGGCGATGCCCGCGCAGATGGTCTGACGTAGCCAGTTCAAACAGATGGGTGGAACTAATACCACTAAGTCCCTTAATGATCTTAAACGTCTCTATCAAATCCCCTCTCAACCTACGTCGTTCCAAAGAAAATAATCCTAAGCTACTTAGACGATTTTCATAAGCCTTCCCTCGTTGACCTTCAATCATCCTGGTCGCAAGTTTCTGAATATTTTCTATACAAGTGATGTCACTACGGAGGTACGGTGACCAGGCTTGAACGCAATACTCCAGATGTGGCCTGACCACTGCTTTATATAAGGGCAAGAATACTTCTGCTTTAGTGTTACTCAGCGCCCTCCTAAGACGAAATAATTCGTGTCGTGCTTTATTGGCAGCATGGCGACACTGTGCCGAAGGCTTACAATTGTTCGCTACGATGACACCTAGATCACGGGCTTCGTCAGTGCACCGCAATGATAGAAATCCCACAGGATACTGAACTGCAATTCCGCGAGCGAGGTCAGAATAGAGATTGTGATTCGCAATCCAACCACACAATGGGTAAACACAATGCTACTTAAAAAGTCAGTGAGAGTTACTAAACCGACCGATTACTCTTCCTGCGCAGTCCCCATTGCGATTGTCAAGAAACTAAACGGAATAACCTGTTTGTGCAGATTACTATACCCGTCTGACTTCTGTCTTAGGCGATCATAAGTGCCCTAAACATATCCCTGAGAACCATTTTATACGTCGGAATGATTGCAAGTGTTTTGTCAATCTGAACTTGTCAGACGCATATCTCCCGATCGAAAAGTCGAAGGAATAGCGTGTGTTGCTAACCACCAACACTCACAGTGCACTATTCCAGTATACCTGCCTACCATTTGGTGTTAACTCAGCTCCGGCAATCTTTCAGTAGCTCATGGATACGATGCTACAGGGAATACCATATGCCGCTGCATACCTGAACGATGTTAGTACCATGGGATCGATCCAGGAAGAACTACACCAATGAACAGAAGGCGTGCTTGACAGAATAAAATATTATGGCTTTTGCCTAAGTTTGGTCAAGTGTGAGTTTGTCATGACCTCCAGTAAATATCTAGAATTTATCATTGACCAAAATGGACGAAAAACTGGTCCGCTAAACGTCAAGTCGATCAGCAAAATGCACCACACAATGGCATAGCGACGTCGAGATCTCTCTTGGGTATGATGAGTTATTTGGAGCAGGAAACTGTCCCAACCGATTGGAAGAGTTTCATCATAGTCTCAATATTCAAGGGAGGCTCACCATCAGAATGTGGCAACCGTAGAGGAAGCATTCTGATCACCATCGCCTCCCGATCGTTGGCTCTGTAGTCCTCCACAGAATGACTCGCACTTGTGGAAGCCATATTCGTGAAGAGAAAGCCAGGTTTCGTCTAGGTTGTGGCTGCTTTGACCACATCTTCACTTTGTGTTAGTCGTTGGAGCACCGTCCTATATATTGGCCGCTCACAGTTATCGTGTTCCTCGATATCAACGAAGCATTAGATTCGGTGAACGGACGTGCAATTTGAGACCGTCTACTCAGGAAATGTGCACCTGAGAAAAAGGCAAATATTATCCGAGCATTATGCGCGCATAGTTCGGGCAGAGTGAGGGTTAACGACAAGCTGGCGCCGCCCTTCATTATCTCCGACGGTGTGAGACAAGGATGCCCGCTGTCACCTTTCCTCTTCAACTTCGCTACTAACGAAGTCATGGAAATCGCGTTCACAGGACACGATATAGAAGGTGTGGATCTACTTCCAGGAGAACGACTTCTTGACTTGAAGTATGCCGAGGATATTGCCCTAAACTGTGACAGCTGACAGACGTGCCAAACGGCACTGGACAGGTTAACGCTGGCTGCCCGTCACTTCAGGATTTGCCTTGCGCCCTCCAAGTCCAAAGCGTTCCTGCAAGAATAGCATGGATCGTCTTCTTCTCTGACCCTTGATGTTGATCAGTTAGAAGTCATTCAAAAATTCGACTACCTGGAAAGTCGTATCAGCTTTTGCTAACCTTCGCCACCTATGGCGCCAGCGCGACATCACTCTCGCTCAGAAGGGTAGAGTGTACAATGCAGCAGTAGGTTCGACCCTACTGTACGTCTGTGAATCCTGGCACCTTAGATCAGCGGACATAAAGAGGCTAGTTATGTCCGACCACCGGTGCCTACGCAATTTAGCTAACATTTGGTGGAACACCGCTTGAGCAACGAGCGTGTTCGACGTCTTGTTTACGGCACAGGAAAAGGAAATGAATCGCTCAACACCGTTGTTTTACTCTTCAGGCTCCGATGGCGCGGCTATGTATTACGAATGCCAGCCCACCGACTCCCGCGACGTGCGTTGTTTGCGCGTCGGTGGTGTGGATGGAAGAAGAGGAGAGGTGGCTAATCGATGACTTGGTCGAGAGGAATGAAGGCCCTCTCTTCGAAACTGGCCTCGTTTGGAGCATCTCGGCTCCCTGGTTAATGTCCAATAGACGAAGAACACGTTTGGCTGGATACACTTGCTGATATGGCTAGAATCCGACTTCATTGACGTTCGTGCTGTGAGTTTCGTTGTCCCACTCCATCCCTCTTAGCCTCCCCTCGAACCACGATCGCATTATATGGCATTTTATAATTTTGCATAGTAAATTATTTTTTCTGTTGCATGGTGGTCGGCAGATAGCGTACCGGATGGATTCCTATCCGTTGCCGCTAGCTCAGCTGGTTTACACCTTTTGTATTTTAATCCCTTTTTTCTTTTAGATATTGTGACATAGTCGCTGAGGTGTTTCCCACCTCTAGCTAACGGGTATGGTGTATGTGTATGGTGAGTTATTACAATACCTACCTTCGTCCATGCACAATCTACGCAGACCGTTAAATCGGTTGCTGATGAAAGACGTTTTGTGGGTCCGGACTAACAAACGTCAAGCAGCCTTTGACAAGATCATGTAGTCACTAAGCTCAGAACTGATACTAACGCACTACGAGCCAAAGCTGTCAAATGTGGTGGCATCGGATGCATCCAACTATGGAATTGGAGCCGCCATCTCTCATATTTTCTCAGACGCGCCAGTCGCTCTTGCCGTTCGTCCACTGACAGCAGCAGAAATAATGTATAGCCAAGTTGGAAATGAAACTTGCTGTTTTGTTTTTGATGTGAAGCATTTCCAGAAAATTTTATATGGCCGGCACTTTAGCGTACTAACGGACCAAAAACCGCCTCTTGCTATCTTCGGCTGTAAGAAAGGAATCTTATATATATGGCCAAATGTCTGCAGAGATGGGTGATAACTTTGCTGGGGTACGATTTCAACATCAAGTACTGAGTACCGAGTAACATTTGTCTGTCCGATGAGCTGTCATGGTTGTTAGATGAACAGCACCAACAAGAATACACTGTCGTTGCAAATGTATCAATCAAAACGGATGTTAACAGTGTTATCTCGGATACTGTGAGCCAGCTCCCAATATCTTTCAGTCAGGTTTAAGACGCAACATTTGGGGCCCGTTGGTGTCACAGGTGAGAACGTTTTACTACCCACAGTGTCCACGAAAAATGTTGAGCGCACAGCCACAACAATTGTTACAGAGACCAAATGCACTATCGGTAGTCGAAGACTGTTTCCTGTTTGGTGAACGTGTCGTCATCCCAGCCGAACTTAAATCCAAAGCGCTACAACAATTTCATACTGGACATCCCCACTCCAACAGGATGAAGGCTCTAGCGAGGAGTTATGTGTACTGGCCAGTTACGGATTCTCGAATGGAACATTTAACACATTCCTGTTCAAAGTGTGCCCTAGCAGCAAAATCGCCGCGGAAATGCGAACTGCTCCCCTTATCGTCCCCCATGAAATCATGGTCCAGTGTCCAACTAAATTTCGCAAAGCCGATTAAAGGACAGGACTTTTACTCATCATCGATGTATACAACAAATGACCCGAGATCTACCAAATGTCGAACACATCAACACCCGCCAAGATTACAATCCCCAGAAAGGTATTCGGTCCGTTCGGTTTTCCGGAAACAGTTGTATCCAACAGCGGAGCCATGTTTACCTTTTCATATTTGCTGAATTCTGTGCAGTATATGGCATGCAGCATTTGCGCTCACCTCTCTATCATCTACAATTATATGGGTAAGCTGAACGATTTGTGGATACTTATAAGTTGGCTTCGCGCAAAGCTGTAGGAGACCGACAAATTCAAGAGATCCTACAAAGGCTCTGTTAACATCCAGGATTACGCCTAATCCACAGACACTTGAAGGGAAGTCCCCAACAGAATCGTTCCTGCTCAGAAGGTCTCGAATGAATTTTGATCTAATAAGGCCGCTGGACAGACCCAATTCTGAAAGAAACTGGATAATGGATCGTCAGTACAACCGAAGACATCGTGCAGCACCATGTCAGTTCGACGATGGACAGATGGTGTTGGCAAAGGAATATCAGAACAACAAAATCTCTTGGACACTTTTAATGGTGGTAAAAACATATGGCTATATCTGCTATGAAGTGGCCGTAGGCGATGACAGATGGGTCGCCACATCAATCAACTCAGGATCCAAGCCTCATTCGATATGAGATGCCCTAACTTCACCTCTTGAATTACTCCTTGACGGGTTCACAATACCAAAGACAGAGATTACTCATCAAAATAAACCTATCACCCGACTAACCTCTCCTTCAGCTCTTTGTCGATCCGGAAGATGGAGCGATCGTTGCCCGTTTCTGTCATGCCGCTGCAGGCCAACGCCAAGCTGAAATCATATAACAGTGGACTTCAAACTGGCAATGTTAGGAGGAGCACTGCCGAACGAACGGATCAGTAAAATCAAAGAGAATCACCGTCCAAACCTTTTCCAGAAATCGAGCAAGATTATGGCTCTGTTTAATCAATAGAATGTTCTCGCACAACCTACTACTATTGTTGGTAAGTAAAGAAGAGAACAGAGCACGTTCAGGAAGGCCGCTATGAACAAATAAGTAACTTTCCTCTACTCTCTGTAATCATCCCGTGTCTGGCGGACATCGCACTTTGCCTATGACCTCGCAATTATGATCGGCCACTTGGAGTCGGGCAGGTTTCATCGAACAGTCAATCGGAGCAGCAATGGTGATACATTTGACCATAAAGTTGGACCAGTAGTTTTATAGGTGGTAAAGTTTGGTAACAAATCAAAAGATAAAGCCCAAGAATGCAATCATTTTCTCATTGTCGATTGGCTTCAACCTTCTGTACTTGTGTTTGATGTACAAGTTTGTAGGAAAACTTAATGTTTCCATTACACACCGAGACAGTACTGTGAGAAAAATATCAGCTGCTGTGTTCAAGCCACAATAAGATGTAGAACTTGGTCAACTCCTCGTATAAAATATGCATCAGAATGTTTGCTATTATTCTTCTTCAATTTCCTTTTACCTTCAATTAGTAGCACATCAGTGTCAGTGGAGTCATCGTCTGGAAGTTGTATATTATTCCGAAATACTCAACAACCAAATGCATCATGTTTCTGCAACTCTTCATCTGGACTGTTCTCACAAGGTGTATCTACATCAGAAGGTAGAACCTCCAGAATAGCCTGTATCTCTTCCTATGGCAAGTATCTCTTGTGAGCCATCACTACCCACAAAATAGATTTCAATAAATGCACAAATCACAACAAATGTGTGTAAACATGAGACATTAATAAATGTTGAAGATTCTTTTATATTAAAAGAATAAATGTCCAAAATCTAGATTACGGCTCAACCCATAGTTATGACCAGAAAAGGATCTAACAGTTAACATTATGCTTGAAACCTGGTGGTACGTTCTGTTGCCATCATGTATTTTGGATCCCTATAATACGGATTATGTTTAAACTTATCTAATACATATACAGAATTATGGCATAGCCATTACAAAATGGATAAAAATCAATGGGACTGGCAAACCGCAATAAAACCAATTAAAAATCAGTAAATAAAGCAACTACTCATATTTCTCCTAAACCAGTTTTCGACCACTCTCAACAAGAACTACAAAAGTTGACCACACACAGGAGAGCAAAATGTCAGAGTTCTCGCCATTTCCTACTTGTTGACTGAAGACTATTGTGCCTACTTCGCGAGTGCTATCAGGGATGAGGTTCACATTTAGGCGAGTTTACAAGTTAAACAAACTGATACTTTCGTGGTCATCAGAATACAAAGGGTTAAGCATTGGATATGTGATTTAGGATAAGTATGTATACAGTTCTTCTACTGCTTCCGGTTGTGAGCAATATTCTTAGACGTGTCATACCACTAGAACTCCTTATTTCTGGGTTATTAGCCAGTAAGGCGTGCTGATCTAATGGTATTGGGTGACGTCGGCGATTTCATTGATGCCGCCAAGTGGAAGACTGACTACCATACGGTCACATCCAACCCAATCATACACCAGCAGATAGAGCGCGGCATGCCAAACGCTCAGATAAAATACGTAGAAATAATCGAGGCACCTCAA
>CALYDF020001577.1:0-11098 GCA_944474145.2 Dicrocoelium dendriticum
GGCGAACGACCGACAACTCGTTTGATTGAATCCTATGGAAAGTGTGACCAGACAACCAGAACTGACGACAGACTCGCTCAAAAGAGCAAGCAGCCAAAGGCCAGGAAACACAAGGGGTCAAGTTCAAACGTCATCTGCCCATCAACCCAGGTGAATGCGGATCGAAGTCCCCGACAATGTGATTGCTCGGCTCAACGGACAGCCACTGCGATGTTTAAACGCGGCACGCCGCGCTCAGTAAACTGTCACAGAGTTTTCTCTACTCTGCTCTTTGCTATTTGATGCCACTCAACTACGCACTGAAGATGTCATATCGATTGGTGACGAAACTTTTGCAACAAAATTGCCAAGCTCAGCGAACATTTCAACTGCCATCTGAGCAAACTTTTCTTTTTGTCTTTAATGCTCTAACCATAATATACGGACTCACAACGTTACTACTATCTCGTCGTTGGGAAACCTTTGCATTTTGACACGCTTGCACACGCGAACAGCTCTACTTCCTTCATGAATGCCTGAGAAGCAATGTGCTGCCAGCGAGTACAAACCACAGACCGGCGCTAAAAATCTAGCCGCCTGGAAGTTAGCAAGACAATACGAAGTACGCCTAGTCAAACTGATGATAACGGATGCCCACAACCGCCTACGCAGAAATGAGGAATAGGTAATCAACAATGGAACTAATTGCCACAGTACTTTTGACTCCCAGATACGAACAGCGTTGGAATCCGCATTTGAACCAAGTTAAAAGCACGAAGAACTGACGCATAGCTGCTTTGAACACAAATTTAGACAAACTGACTAAGCGAAATGACGGCACTAGTAGTGAAGGATGGATCAACAACCTTACACTTCGCCACCGCACAGCAACTGACGAGGGAGTCTTGATCATGGGGCTCAACTTCAACGTCAAAGATGCTTGCCCCAAAGACTACCTGGCTAGCTTAGAACACGCACTGAAATCAAATAAACTGTCAGATGAGACCCAGTAACAGATACGGCAGACAGTTTTCCCAGTCCTAACTCGGAATAATGTCACGCAAACTCTAGCCAAGGAGGAATTGGATGCACTCAAACGTCTACAGAAAGACGAGAACATTGTGATCCTACCAGCGGACAAATGGCGCATGACAGTGATAATGGACAAACCGGAGTATATTCACAATGCCAAAGAACTACTATCCGACACAACTACGCATCGCCGGATCGATTAAGATCGAATTTCGAAACTGGTCAACCAGATCAACGCAACGCTGAAATAAGTACAACCAAAGCACTAGCTCACCGCCACGGAGCTATGAAGAATGAAAGCTGATGATACATACATTGCACTGCCCTATGGGCTATGCATGCATTCTGTCTGTTTAAAATCCTTCTTTTGTGTAACCTTCTCATCTTTCTGCTAGTTCTCCTTCCTAACTCATCAAGTCAGGGCAAATCCGCTCCTTGGCCTTCCTACATAGACGTCAACTTTTCTCCTAATTGTTGTAAGGTCTTCGACTTTTAACCCGTAAGCTTCCAGCTCTTGGACTAGATGACCCTGGCTCTATCCAAATTAGCATTATCTCAGCACCGTAGCATGTATTGTGTACCTACGCACCGCCGTGGTTCAGCCTTATATGATATGATTCCTACAGTAAAATAATTTATGCTTTCATTCTTCCTGTCTGCTGTCCTATCTTCACTCAACCATTTAAGCTCGCTTCTGGCGACTTTCCTTATCTCACCCGGTCAGTGCACAGCTGCTCCATGCTAGATGCTCAGCTGTCAATTACTCGTCTGTGACACTTAATTAATTGTAGTTCAGTTCTCTCACTGGCTTCTCCCGGCTCAGGCTTCGGTAGTTATATTTTATTAGCACCAATCATGATTTGACTAGCTGCGCGTCGACGCGTCTTAGCCTCTTATGCTCTGAACTATTTCACGACCTCATTTTATGCTTGCGCTTCTCCCTTTCGCTGTCCTGCCATCACGAAACCTCTCTTAGCTTCCTTCTGTCGTCCAAGCATATCTATGTATTCAGCGCAAGCCGTTGCTTTGCCTCACATTTATGGATGTTCATTTATCCCTTACTCGCTGTACTGTCTCACACATTCACCTGCAATCCTCCAGTTCTCGGGCTAGCATTTTCTGGATCTATCCCTCTTAGTACTATTATCTTTGCACCCTAGCTGCTTCGGTTAGGCCTCGTGTTCTGATACCTTCAGCAACCTTAATGTACGCTTGCCTTCCGGCTATTCGCAGCCCTTTTGTCCATTAACCTTTCTTAGCTTTTTAGTTCAACACTCCTCTCAGCTGGTCAGCATACAGTCTCCCATTAGCTTCTAATTTCTATGTGTTCATTGCTCACTTCCTCGCTGCTATGTTTACGACAATTACTCATGTATGAGCCCAACAGACTCATTGGCTTTTCCTGGATCAGCGTACCCTAGTACCTTTTTCTTAGCACCCTAGGATAACTTGTTTCTCTGTGCGACGCTGCGTATACATTTGTTCCGCACGTTCGCTTTCCTTTAACTGATCTTTATTACTTCACTTCTATCGAGAGATCCTTTCTCACCTGGTGTTCTGTGTCGGTTTTGCAGCAAAGGTTTCGATACTTACTTATGTAGGAGATAAGCTATCTCACAGGCTCCCATCTCAGTCGGCCATGGTACTATACTCTTAGTACCCTCGTGTCGTCTTTCTGCCTTGATCTTCCGAAGATTTTTACTCAACGCTTGAGTCCTAGCTATCAGCAGACTTACCCCCAATTGACATTTGCATCTCTTTCGTCGCAAGCCATTTATACATTGACTTACTTATTCTGCACTCCCTATAGAAGTAGGCTGGCTACAAACATTTTATCCATCATTCAAACGCCGCTGGTCTTGGAATTCTGCTCTCTGTTTTCTCATGCAATAGGTGCATCATAACATACCGTTACTGCGTTATTTGCTTTATGACGCAACACTATGTATTCCATGTAGACAGTAGCAACCAACCTATACGGCCATTGCTTTGGTAGAAAATTAAAAAAAAAACTTTCAGCCCAATCATTGTTGCACATTCTACATCATTTTGTCTCCACACTAAATTTTATAACATAGAAATATAACAATGGTTGTTTCCACGCCTGATTTTTGCGGCCTAGGTTGTCTCGCACCTTCCCTTTTCTCCGAGGTATGGGACTGCTTGGGGATCTGGGATTGGACCGAGAAACCGGTTTTGCCCGGGACAGGATGTAGTAACCAACACGGACCTACAAATTACATGGATGCACAACAAATGGATACAACTGCACTCACTACCACGACCGTTGTCCCGTAAGATAGCTGGACACGAGGCATTCACACTCCTAAATAGTATACCTAAACCTGAAAAATCCAGACGCAAGAAACTATCATTTCGCTCACCTGCACACTCACAAGCACGATTCTTCGTGAGGCTCCCATCCTCCATTTTCCCCAGCCATTATGGCGACCCTGACCAAAGATACTTAATCAACTAACGGAGGAAATTGGAAGTCAAATGACTGCACATAACCGAGTGTGAAATCAGTCGGCCAGCTGCTCTGCCAGTTGTACATTAGTGTACAAACGGATTTCTGTCAGTGTTCCAGGACGTGGTGGGTTTTCGCCTGGAAAGCATTCTTCCGATAAAAAGCCACAAATGTCCGTTTAACAACACTGCGACGTGGCGGATGTGACTCGCCACTGAATAAAGTCACTGCACGCAACTACATACTGGCAAGTCGACTAGAATCATAAATTAATATTTTCCTGACACGTTCAAGACTAATATACTCCATACTTATATGTATCGTTTGCACTACACATATAGTGCACTAACTGTTTGCACTAGCACGCTAGAACCCAACGTATCGACATTCATTGATGACATTATTCCTCTTGATTACTTTTGCAATCCCCGCAGACTGTACAACTTTCGGCCTACCCCAGTTTACATAAATAGCAACGTGTTTGTTGCGAAACATAATTGCATATAATGTTAATCATGCCTAGTTCGGTGTGTTTCGCAAATCCGAGAACGAACCATTCATCAATTTATTTACCAAAAGTACACAGTAATGGAGTCCAACTACGATCCATCGTCTCGATCCCCGAAACCCCGTCATATAAACTAGCGAAATAGTTGTGGAATAGGTTGAAAGATTTGATTGCTGGATCCGAACATAGCATCTACAACGCTCAAAATTCATACACAAACTGCGGAGTGTCAGAATAGAAGATGATGAAATGATGCTGTCATTCGATGTCACCGCTCTCTTCACTTCAATCGGTCACGAATTGTGCAAAGTAACCATGATGGAACTACTTGAGAATCTGCTAAGCTCAGCGACAACAATACGACCTGAAAGCTTTTTGGAAATCCTGAACCTCTGCATGACCACTTATTTCCGCTTCGATGGACATGCGTACGAGCACTTGAGAGGAACACCCATGGAATCCCTAATTTCGGGGCTCATTGCATAAGCCGTGATGCTGTAATTGGAGCGGATTGCATTGTCACCTATCAACACCAGATATTCTGGTTGCGATACGTGGTCGCCAGAATTGTCATCGTAAAACGGAACAGAGTACAGGCCACGCAGGATTTGCTCTGCAGCACATTCGAGTATATCAAATTTGCGATTGAATTAGAAGAAGATTACAAGTTACCATTTTGGATGTACTCGTCACTAGGAATACCGACGGCTCTCTGCAAACGAGCATATATCGGAACGAAATACATAGGGGCCAGACATTAAACTTTCACAGCAACCACCCAATAAATCACAAGAAGAGCTGCATTCAATCCCTGTTCAAATTAGCGGAAACGTACTGCAGCACAGCCGAATCGCGGACACAAGAAGAACAGCACCTATATCGAATGTTTAGAAACAACGGTTATCCGAGAAATTTTATCAGAAGAAGCTTAAGGAAACGAACGGCTCAGCAACGGCAGCAGTCACCTGAGCAAGCAATCAAAAGGATAGTGTTCCCCTACATAAAGTAGGTCTCCGAACTCACAGGAAGACTGCTGCAGTCACATGGCATCACTATGGCCCACAAACCAAGTGTCATACACTAAGGAAATTGTTCTCAACGCCCAAAGAAAATGTCAATCAAACCGACCACTGCAATGTCGTCTACAAGATAAAATGCAGCGACTGCCATAGAAACTACGTCAGACAAAGTGGAGGAAAGCTTTGTACACGAATTACCGAACACAAGGCGGCCGTCAGAATACATGATCTGCACTTGTTGGCTTCTGCGCCCGAAGATCCAGAAGGGCATCATTTCTATCTGGAGAACGTAAGGATACTAGCGCATGGAAGCACAAAACATGCGAGTGAGTTTTGGGAGCCTGGTACTCTCGCACGAATTCAAGTAATCAGCACATGGATGTGGACCGATTATACGCAACCCTACTGGTGAACGACCGACAACTCGTTCGATTGAATCCGATGGAACGTGTGACTAGACAACCGGAACTGACGACAGACTCGCTCACAAGAGCAAGCATCCAAAGGCCAAGAAACCCAAGGGGTCAAGGTCAGCGGTCATCTGCTCATCAACCCAGGTGAATGCGGATCGAAATCCCAGACAAGAGGATTGCTTGTCTCAACGTACAACTACGGGATATAAATGCGCACGCCCATCACGCTCAGTGCCCTCCCACCGGGGCTACGCCCTGCTAATTTTCGCTATTGCGTTGCACTCAACTATGCACTGAGGATGTCACCTGGATTGATGACGAAACCTTTGCAACCTAATTGCCCAGTTCAGCAAAATTTTCAACACACTTCTGATAAACCTGTGCTACCCGTCTTCAATGCTATAGCCAAACAATTCGTGCGCCCAAATTTACAACAATCTCGTCGTTGGGATTCCTTTCCTGCCGAGAAGCTTGTACACGCGAACAGCTTTACTTCACTCGTGTTTGCCTGAGAAGTACTATGCTGCCAGCAGGTACAAACCGCAGACTGGCGCTAATCCATCCAGCTGCCTGGAAGTTATCAAGACAATACTGGAGACGCCTGGTCAAACTGAGAATAATGGATGCCCACAACCGCCTACGCAAATATGAGAAATTCATAATCGACAATAGAACCAATTGCCTCAGTAATATTTATCCACATTTAAGAACAGCGCCGAAATCCGCAATTGAGCTTCGAATCAAAAGCACGAAGAACCGACGCAAGGCTGCATTCAACACAATGTTAGGCAAACTGACTAAGAGAAATGACTGCACAAGTAGTGAATAATGCATCAAGCATCGTTTTCGCCGCCACCTCAGGCAACTGTAGGGAATGTCTTTAGAAAGAGGCTCTACTTCAATGTCAAAGTTGCTTGCACCAAAGACTATCTTTCTAGATTAAAACACCCATTGAATGGAAATGGACTGTCAGAGGAGAACCAGCAATAGATAGGGCTGATACTTTTCCCAGTACTAACTCGGGATAAAGTCACCCGTGCTTTAGCTAAGGAGGAACTGGATGCACTCAAACGGATACAGAAAGAAGAAAACCACGAAACGACGACCTGAGCTAGCCTGCTTTACTTGTGTAGGAATCTATGTGTATTCGCATCTATGGCGATTCTGTTTTTGGCCAAGTTTGTAATATACATACCTGTAACAACGGCACTAACGCATTTAGAGCAATTGCGGTCAAAATCTTCAATTTGGCTCTCCGTCCTGGTCTAAATGACTTAGCTACGCGCATGCGCCTTCATGCAAGCGATTTTTGGATGTCCAACTTACAGTTGGCGTAACACGCCTGATCTGAGTATTTCTGGATTGACAATGCCATCTGCAAATAAAGGATAGCATCAACTTCCGACAAAGAGTTGCGGCTTGTGAAATAATGTGTCAATGCTTTTTGCAAACACACCTTTGGCCAGCCCCGTCTTGCTATAATAATACCTCGTGCGCCAATGCATCTTTTTCTTTGGCTTGCTTAACCGTCGTGCCATTGACCGGTAAATTACTCACGGCTTCATGTACCATATGGCTGACATCCGTTTTCGCTGCGATGTAAGCCATGTCTATGTCTTCCGACTCACGCCTACCGGTATCGATTAATCTGGACAGGGCCTCCGCTTGCCCTATGGAATCAGTAGAAAAGTATCGCATGCTGAAATCAAATCCAAAGAGCAGAGTTACAAATCGTTGATGTCTACTGGACGTATATGCCGGAATGCTCTTGTTGGATCATCGATTGCCAGAAGCGGTTTGTGATCAGTTACCAATGTGAACCGTGGACCATATACTTCTTCTGCACGGCGAAGATGATAGTCAACGCATCTTTCTCAGTTTGACTTTAATTCTTCTCCGATGGCGTCAGCGCTCGTGTAACGTGTGCTATGGCCTTTTCGAATCTATCTGGAGAACTATGTGAAATGACAGCACCAGTTCCATAGCTTGAAGTATCCGTGGCCACGGTAACTTCCAGCTTCGGATTATAATGCGCAAGCAATAAGTCCGACTGCAGCAGAGATTTCAGTTGCTCGAACAACTTCTGACACTGTGCAGACCATTTCCATTCAATATCTATCGTCAGCAGATGATTTAGAGGATGACGCAAACAATGCATGTACGGTAGAAATTCATTATATTGACTTACCACCCCAAGAAATGACCGTAAGTTTGTGATATCCGATGGCGCCAATAACCGGTCTATCACCCGATATTTTCGGGATCGGGTCGTTGGCCGTTCTCGTTAAGCACGAAACTCAGAAACTTAATTAACTTCAGGAAAAAGCTACACTTGTCCGCTCGTAATCGTAAACCGTAATCTTTGATTCTTTACAGCACGTCATTCAATCGTTGAAATAATTCGTTTTGCGTCGAGCGCATTATGATGACGTCATCCAGGTAGGCTGCCGCTCCAATTACACCCGTCAGTATGGCATCCATAACTTACTGAAAGATTTATGGTGCCGTTTAGACTCCAAATGGCAAAACGTAGTGCTGGTAGGGACCGCGATGCGTGTTGATTGTTAGAAGCTTTCTGCTTACGTGTTCAACTTCTAACTGCAAATAAGCGTCTGCAAGATCAAGAGTATCAAAATACTTGCCTCCGTTTAACTTTGTTAACTCCTCCCTAGGGAGTGGAAGCAGATACCGTTTGGGTTCCAGTGCAGCATTCAGGCTAGTAGAAAAATCTGCATACTAACATATGGAACGGTTTTCTTTCCTGATCCGAACACTAGGCTCAGCCCACGGTGAGAAATTGACGCGCTCGATCACTCCGGCCTCTTGCTATCCATCAAGCTGCTGTTCAACAAGTGCTCAAGAATCGCATGGGACAGGACGTCTGGGTCGAAATAGTTGTCTGGAATCCGGAAGCAGATTAAGTTTTGCCTGCATTTTCTTACAAAGTTCAAGTTCCGACTAGAAGACACATGCATACTTCTTTTGAAGCTGTTCACAGATGCTTTGTTACGGAAGAGTCGGTATGGCTCTATGGTGCACCGTGACATTCCTTAGGGCACAGACACGATTCTTTGGTACATTGAGCATGTTCAGTTTCTCAATCTAATCGATTCCAAGAAGATAAACGTCGGTGCAAAAGAATAGGTAGAT
This sequence comes from Dicrocoelium dendriticum, assembly GCA_944474145.2. Classification (NCBI taxonomy): domain Eukaryota; kingdom Metazoa; phylum Platyhelminthes; class Trematoda; order Plagiorchiida; family Dicrocoeliidae; genus Dicrocoelium; species Dicrocoelium dendriticum. The sequence goes on from CALYDF020001577.1 coordinate 8,572, forward strand.
CGAGCCAAATAGTAGCAGTCCTTGAAGCTGACCTCACATTCAATCTCTTCATCCCATCCCATCGGTTCCCCGGACGCATTCTAAGCGGTCAGTGTTGTGCGCTTGAATGACGGTTTCTCAAGATTCCTACATGTGGATCCTGTAATGATTGTGTTGTCGGACTCCGTATCTTGTTGCAAGGTGACTAGAATATCATTGGCTTTTACAGTTGCATAGTTTCTCTTACCTGCGAATTCCGTGCGAAATGCAGCGAGAATTACCTTTGGGGCCGGTCCGTGAAATATAGCCAGCTTGAAGTTCATCTTCGTGCGCAATCTAGAGGGAAATGAACGTGTGAAGTTGTGCACAACTCGACTGGGTGTTTCCTTGTGACCAAACCGCTTGCACTTGTGATATTGATTCCCTTTGTAGATACAGTCTCTCACAAATGCCAAGCGCCACAATTCCATCATGCAGTTGACTGATTCCAGTTCATTAGTCTACCATGGATAGCTGTGCGACAAATCTGGGGCTCTGTCCTATGATCAGCAGTTTCAATTACTTTTGTGTCGTACTTCAAATTAATCAAACGCTGACATTCGGCAGTAATCTCTTGCAGCGTCAACTGTGGTTCTTGTTCCAGCTTGTGGAGAACTCGTTTTCGAATACCAGCCTCACCTTTTGACTGGAGACTGCACACGAAAATAAGACTCTTGAATTGATCAGGTGTCAACACACACAGTTTGAATCGTTCACATTCGCCTTTTACGATCGCGGCTTGTGTCAAAATAAATAGCATCGCGTTTGACTAACGTAAAATAATTATAGCGAACACTGAACAGAGATGCCTGCTCCCCAAATATCTGCGTCAGCGTTTGCACCGTCTCATCGAAGTTGAAGTCAGTTGCATACTTAGGCAAAACGAAATTTGTGTAACGTTCATGCTCCACTGCGACGATTTTCCTCAAAAACAAATGAACTTTCCAGGCATCGTCTTAGTCTGTAATTGCTACTAGAAATATATCTTCATACTTTAGGAACCAAGATTCAAATTTTAATCCGTTCAATCCATCTAAAACAAATTCTTTGTTTGAAGCCGCAATGGCGTCCACAGATGGCCGTGCGGTTGTCGTCGGTGATTCGCCCTGGAGGTTCAATTTCTGAATAGCAACTCCATCAACTGTCGATGAGATTTCACAAGCTGCACTTGTTGCTACTAAAGAAGCCTCTGCATCTGTCAGTACGAAATCGGCATGTTTGCCGGAACCTCCGTCTTCAGAATGTCTGTTGTGTCGCCACTGACGCCTTCGCCTCACGACCGTAAGAAGAAGTTCAAAGACGAGCCAGAAAGCGACTTGTATAAATGAAATCACATTTGCTTGTATAGTTTGAAGGCAAAATGAAGGGTAGTCACTAAATTACACTTAGGGTAACGACCCGAAGAAATACGTCAAATGCAACGGCGAATAAGCAGACGCGTTCTCAAGAGCGAATTACATATGCCTTTACCAATTGCATCATGGGTCCACAAGGGTAAACCGAACGCTCATTTACATTGACGGCCGCTGGCCAATCAGAATAGCGAAATGTTGCACATAAACGATAGTCATGAAGTAGAAAATAAGAAGATTAAAAGTAGCTATTTTTCTAGTTTCCAAAAAATGAATGTACAGTAGCTAATCTTATACTTTTAAGTACGGATTTAATGTATGGGAAAAGCTCGATAGTGTTTTAATTAAGTTGTGTCATGTGATGAAATAAATTTTTGGTTGTTACAGACACATGAATCGGAAATCTGAAAGCAAGTAAAATAGTGGTTTATATGAGTGTTTTTCTTTATATTTGTTAATATTTCTCAAAGTTAACTAGGTATTGATACCACCTAATACAGAAAATTATAGTGATTGCAAATGCACATAATGTTGTATATACTGATGTGGTGTCAAACAAATAATATGCTATCGGTTGTTTCAACATTGAAATGTATGGGAAAATAGTGATCATTTAGAAACAGGGACAACAATTTGTTCGAGACAAAAAAGCTTTTGTCGATAATCAAAAACAGAATTCGAAGTTTCACTCTGTTTTTGAGTGCATGTTGTAAGTCATTTTTTACGCTTTTTCTCTTATAATTAATTCAGTGTGCTATAATATTGTATTACGCAAAAGCGTGTGTGGACGCACAGTAGTTTCTGATGTGTTTGCTTATTATATATGTTTACACTGTTGTTCTATAAAAAATTGCATTCAGATGTGTGTAAACTGTTTAATGTTAAGGTTGTTCTTGTTTTATATTTTGAAACCTTGCAGTCAAATACATTTTTCAGTTGTATACATTTTTGGTGCATTATCGTAGAAGTCTTAACAATTTGATTTTCGACCGACTACAAACTTTCCGTTCAGGTTGAACAATATACAACGTTTTAATTAAGCTCTATTTTATGCTATCCATCTTCATAATGTTCCCTAGTCTTCCTTCCATGGCTGACCAAGCCAATAATGTCGCTTCTGAGCATTTAGTCAAGAGGATCCTCACACTGGTAACAAA
>CALYDF020001578.1:0-20110 GCA_944474145.2 Dicrocoelium dendriticum
GAGGGAATATTCACCATCTATTGACTAGAAGAACTAGAATCCACTGATCGATATTCTGGTAAGTGCCATTAAGTACCACGTATTCTTAGTCCCATTACTCTCGATTTTATACCACAATGCCAGAGACGCATACGGATAAGCCAAGCTACAGTTTTGAAGGGATGTGCAGTAGGTGGTAAAAGTGATCCTAATTATGCTATAATAATCAGGCTTGACCACCTGACGGCTACGTACGTCAGGATGCGCCAACACGTTCAGCTACTATGGTGGTAAATAAGTGTCATGGATCGGCAGCTGGAGAACTGCAAGGCAGTAATTGTTAGCCAATTACAATTCCCGATGATCCCTGTAGAATGCATAGCGCCCTAAACATGCGGCTACAAAACCATGACAGTATGCAGAGGATAGGAATCTGAATCTGCAAATATCAACTTCTACATGCAGTACTTTGCGAATCTCGATGGAACATTAGTCCTGTTATGGATTTGCAATAGCGTACCATCTTTGCTGACAAATAAAATGGTAAACTTGCGTGGCGTCAACGAAAGGGGGAGAATTAGCTGGTCTCAAATGGCCCTAGCCATATTTGGTTAGCTACGTTAATTACGGTTAACAAAATCCTTATTGGTGGGAGATGTATATAATCCCTTTTGATCGACAAAATCTTGTGATGGTTCTAGCGTCTCATGAGTCGTGAGTCATTCCATGGGATTTTTAGTGAAACCACGGGAAACTGTGGTACAAGATTTAATGTGTTTAGCCAACAAAGGCCAATCATATGCTGGATAATGTCGCATCTCATGCGTATCTAAGCTAAAGGAGACTGCGTATCATGGATGAGGGTGGTCATGTGGCTGAGAATCTTGCTGCGTCCATCGCGTAGGGAACTTAACATATCTGGGTTTTGATTGCCTAAATTTTTCCGTAAAAGGGACGAAATGCAAACGCTGTTCACAACCTTCAAAGTATTGTGCATAGTAATAATTTTGGTTCGTTAGTATCCGTTTCGTGAAGACAATAGCACTAGTCGTGGCTTTGCATTATGAATTAAATATAAAGGATATCTGCTAATAATCAAATGCAAAAGCCATTCACTAATGTAGACTTGAAATTGGACTAACCGCAGCGCTAGGATAGTGCGGCTATTAACAAGAACTAGGGAATAATAAACTGTGCAACGGGGTGCCTTTGTACGGAAGAGTTAAACCGGCGTAGAAACTGGTTATAATTTGTTGCATGGATTTAACGGCAATGGAGGTAATTTTGAAGCAACTTTGTATTATTATCTTTGGAACTGGTTCCATGTTGATCCCTGCTGCTCATAAGTAAGATAACTCCTCTATGTCCAGAGTTGGAAGACAGCACTCTACGTAAAGCGTTGGTTCGTACTGACTTATAAATTCTACACGCCTGTACAACAACTCAGTGGAACACACGATGTATGTGCAGCACAGGCGGCACAAACAAGATTTTAATTTACTCAGGATACTTCAACAAAGGGCATTTAAGAGCGTTAGGAGCATCTTCTAAATTTCTAATGGTTTGAATATAGGTGTTTATGAATTTAAAGCAATCTACATTGATGCTTTCAAATGGTTGCAATCATATGTTACCAGATCCTGTAGCACGCAATTCAAATTCGCTGTCTTCAGCCGAAAGTGACCCGTTATTTTAACATAATATTTACCCATGTATCGCATAAAGCAAGGAAATCTTTTGTTTAATTTTACGCAAAGCTGCATTTATATATACTTTATCTATATCAACTGTGTTTCCAACCAACATATTGTGCACCTCGGATGGTACGTAGACCAGTAGACGACCTCTTGACAAATATTTTGCCTAAGATGCTCTGTGCCGGACGCGTTTCACATGCACCCACTGCCCAGTTTTCAGCTTAAAAGCTAACGTAAGAAAATTGCGCTGCCGTTTATGTTGTAAGTCGTGCATTACGCTTTTGAAATATTAAAATTTGTTGCGGTGATCTCATCAGAATTCAATTTCGTTGAGAACTTTTAGAAACCCAAGTAAAAAGATGTTAGTGTGTTGCAGAGTTACAGCGTTTGATTTAGAAGATTTGTAAGCAAATTGTAATACAGAATCCCGTCTTGTTCACTTTGCTTATTCGGGGACAATAGTAGATATAGCATTGAGGAGGAAACGAAAACGCCTCGCGGTCTAGGTAAATGTTCGTGGCCAGAAAGGCAAATTAGGCTTGAAAATATTATGCTGCATTACCTTCGCCTCCGCAGAGACCTGACCGTGTGAACACGCGAGTTCTTTGCTTCCTTTATAGGTTAGTGGGTTAGGATATTGCAATGTTTATTAGCTAACTAGAAATTATGTACTACCGCATGTGGGCAACCGACCCGCTAAACATTAGCTCGATCGGTATTCATAGCTTGCATCCCTTGGAGGATTTCCTTCAATCCGTGAAAGACGTCTCAGTTTCTGGTAATTTGTTGCTACTCATCGTTGTTAGGACATAGTTAACTAACGGCTGCACATTTATATACACTGCACTGACCTATGTCCGCTGCATAAATTGAAGAATGCCTAACGCTCTCTCTTGCTTTTGCCTAAAATGCTGGGTTTATCCCTTATAATAGACAAACCAACATAATTCACCCTCCATTTGTTTAGATTTAAAATTAAAGCAAAACCTGTGACTGTGTTCCGATGGCGTCTCTGTTATAATTTTCTTAACATAACTAACTCAACGTATTTGGTTTTAACATAAACAAGTAGCTGAGTTTACTATTCCGATGAGGTTATGCTTTCTTTTTAACTATTGGATTATGCACTTACTATTGTGCCTCTTTCTGTGCATATATACAACCTGGTTAATTTACTTACTGTTGGAACGCCTTAAACGCCAGGAGCAGTTGAACCTTGCCGAAGTTGAGGCATTCTCATTCAATGAGAGGAAAAGCATAGCTAATTATGATTCATCAATTTAATCTCATGCATTGGGAATATATATTGCATAAGGTTGCAGTAATCAAAGCAATGCAACAATCGCGTTGCAGTACCGCGACGCCTTTGATTTCTGTATAATGTTCTGTTATGATCTACACTTTAATACTGCTGCACCGGTTCTGTTCATTGGACTAATATTCACGGGAAATACCGGCCGGTCCTACAACATATTTGGTTGTGTGGTAGACAGTGGAGATTCTCTCAAACAGAATGGGGTAAATTTCGTGAAATATATATGCATAGCAACAGAGCATTGAGAGGAAGCAACTAAGTTTCTGTTGTGGTAGTGCGTTGTATTTAAGTGCAAACCAGCTTTTTCAGCCTGTGTGCAAAGATAAGCAGAAAATGAAAGCGAAAACAAATGTATGAATTAAAATGTCATTTAAACAACCGGTTGGGATGTCTTATCCTTCGCGCACCGGGTGATTCTCGTCACATCTTCTATTACAGCGTCTGAGTTGGTGCAGCCATGCATGCAAGGCGCAGCCGTTTGCCCCGCCCCTGCAAACTCCCCTATCTAATCGCGCGTTCTGACAGTCCCAACGGCAATCGGCCCATGAATACGCGTCCGCTTCCAGCGCAATCAAGCTTATTGATATCAAACACTGAAAAATATAAGGTGAACAACTGAATAGTAAAGCCGTTCAACTGACATAATGCTATCGATTTTAAACAATGTGTTTTTCTACCAACCCTCATTACGTTGTTACAAGTGTAATGATTTGATGAAAGCATAGCTCCGGCTTACCGTAATGAAAACGAAAGTATTCATATTGTGGTTTGTTGAGATACACTGGACGATGGATCTTGCTTTATATTTATCTCCGTCTTTGAGAATGCGTGGGATGTGTCAGGCCTTATCTTACTTAGATTATAGTGGTTGGTTGTCGGTTTAGTTTGCTTAATCATAGTGTCATTTCTTTTGACCATTGGTCGATGTATAATTGATTCAAGGCTAGGAATAGGGTACACTGAAATTCGGCCGATGCAATTTTTGTATGTTTCAATCCGTAAGTTTAAGCTATGGGTGATTACAAATTGAGAGGTTAATGACTGCTAACTTAGACTATTTCTTGTATGTTATATTACGTAATAGGCTAACTGTTCATCAATATAAAAGCTATCATTTTGAGCTTGTTATTGTCACAGATTTCGCATCGTTGGCATAACATCTAAAAGAAACCAGTTCCTTTTAAATCCCTCGCACGTTTTGTTGCCAATTTTCTCAAGATATTGGCGGAGCAATTGCTAGTTGTGAGAAGTCACAGCAAACGGAAGAATATATATTCACACAGTAATGACGAATTTATTGCCTTTGCAATTGAACAAAACTCCCCATGCACTTTAATGTTGAAGTATCATCCGCAACTTCTGCATAATATGTTAGCAAAACCAAAGCATTATCTGTACTTGCTTAAAGCACCAGTTTTAAGCAACATGTCGTAATAAATAGTATTATGTTAATGGGTGGACCAACACCCATCTAGGCTTTTTTAACCGTTTCAACTGTGCTGCATTTCATTATTGCTGGAGGTAATTTATTCCAGCTATCCACTACACGAAACGCAAAGAAGTTTCCCTGATATCTAGCCTAACTCGTTGATAATTAATCTATAGTTGTCGTCCATGCACGTTATCTGCCCTGCATAACAAACAGTTTATTATCGTAGAGGCCACTAAAAATCATGATATTTAACCTCTCTATAAGGTCCATTCTTTGTCTGCTTTGTTTCATTGAATAGAGACCTGAGCTCCATGGGCGCTTAGAGTATGGCAATTTATCTAAAGCCTACATCTTCTCAGGCGCTAATTTTTCTATGTTGGGAGATAGCTTAGGTCTTTCACTTGTTACCGTGCTTATGCATTTATGTAGTACCGTGCTGTGGTCTTTCCACCGCATTGCATAAGGAAAAATGAAGCTCAGATTTAGTTATGCATAAAGATCTTTTGAGGCGAAACAACACATTCCCCACTTTGTCGGTAGCATGTTTACATTGTGCTGTAGATTCAAAGACGTTCACAATAATGATGCCTTAGTCTCGTGTTCTAAATGCATGTCGTAGATCTAGTGAGCAGACAAATCTTATCACCCTAAACTCAACATTATGTTAAGTAATTAACAGGTATCTGCTAACGGTTTAATGCAAATCCCATTAAGCCGACCAAACAAATACAATCCAAAGTTCCCAAGAAAACATGTCTACATTACCCCAGCTGATGATCTTCAAATCATCCTAGATATTATAACAGGAGTAATAAAGAATAGAATCCATGTTTTTGTTTAAGTTGAGAAACAATAATGATCCTAAAACGGAATCTTAGAGCATATTTATGTGCGCAGTGCCGATGTTGGCTACAGCTTCGCGAACCTAATCCAAAAATTTCAAACGCAATGAAACTCCACATTGCAAGTCAAATGTTGAGGATGCAGCCCAAACTATTGAAGGTTAGCAGATAAGAATCCATGTTTAACCAAATAAGATTCCTTTTTAAATTCGAGGTAACATGCTTCAAATGGCATTCCACAATTAAATCAGCATGAAGATTCATATATCAAACACAAAGGTTGCATATCGGGATATCTTGTAAACAAAACCAATAAGGTTTTACTCAAATGAGTGCTTAACATTCGATTTACAATAAGCATTTCAGAGGAATTGACTAAACACTGGTTAGAGTTTAGGCTAGTACTTAACAAGCCATTTTTTGAATACATACTATAAATTTGGCTATAACATTTGTCTCTGTCCAAACCTCTGATAGCCTACGTACACCTAATGACATTTTGAACATCTTCAAGACAGCGTATTGCATTGCGTCAGCCAGGGGCTTGACAATACAGCATACACATCGTCAAGTTTAACTGACTTATATGGGACTAAACAAGTCAGTATCCCGAAGACCTCCGCAACATTAAGCTCAGTATCTGGCGTTTTACTATTATGTTGACAAAATGAAAGTGAGGGTGTAGAAGCGCTTTGTAGTACGTTTCTTTAAACGGTGCAGTAGCAAGATTGCTTTCGCCTTATCACCTGCAGAGTGTCTATTGTCATTAGCTAGTACGTTTTAAATATTTGCCATCAAGAAGGCTGGCAGTGAAAAAAGTAATACGTCGATATCACATAATCGCTTATACGGCGCTACCACTTAGGTATATTGGTGTGTTACCTGAGGCGAAATTGGGCAAACTCATCCAGCAACTGATTAGTCCCGCTCATAATTAAGTTCCATCCTTGATCTATTGTGGCCTGATCCAAATCAGAGACGCAGTTAAGCTGCAGTGCTCCGGCTCTAATCCTATTAAGGTCGATGTGACCAAGGTACTATGCTTAGAGCATATTAGTATGTAGAGAGATGCTAATGACAAAATGATCCCCATCACTTATGGCAACCTTAGCTTGCCCATTAGACAAGTAACTTTGTTTACACACTACTACATCTAGGGTTGAAGTGGAGTAAGCATGATGCTTGCTTGTCCTAAAATTGACGTAACAGACGAAGACATTTTCATGCAACAATATAGCAATCGCATGCTATAGGGTTTCTGCGGTGTCAGAGGCATGCTCCCAATCTGCGTGCTGTAGTGTTCAGTACTTAGTTATCACAACGATGATGCGGTAATCACTGCCAGTTTGAGCAAATTAATTATTCAGTATACTGTGCTCCCGTAGTGAATAGATTACGTACACACAGTTTATTATCGCATGTCTGCCACTCAGTCTAATAAATTAAGAGTAAACATTAATACTTAGATTTGCTTTACGAACGGAGCTTCCCAACTTCCATATTGGCTGTTTATAAAGAGAAGAACGCCAACATCTGCGTGCTGTATAGTCTATTTACTCTGTAAACTAAATAGCCAGACATTAATCTAAATATATCGCTCTGCCACAAGCAGGTTTCAGTAACCACAATCCCATCAGAACGCTTACAGCTTACTGGCAGTAACTCTATTTGTTTTCTACAACAAATGTAGATGCACACATATTTCTGAATGGAAACTCATTCTGGCTACTGCAATTGTTTTAGAGTTTCACTCGAAGCAGTAACCCGTGTGGATAAGCCTTTTTGCAGCAATTCTTACGTGATTGATCATATAAATAACCGGCTGCTCAGAGATACTGAATGTTTCCTGTAAATCCCCATAGGATAATTTCGGTTAATTTGATTTGAACTTAAGTTTGTTTGCACGGAGATCGAAAGTGTGCTTTCTAATTAGTGGTTGAGTGAACTCAATTACCCTGCCCTTTCACCGGACAGTTTTAAGTATTAAACATCACCTGATTTATATTTAGAGGAAATACACTGGGGAAGAGTAATATGTGCATACGAATTCATATGCGAAACGTTAGGCTTTTTAACAAAGGAACGTAAATGTACTTCTAAATATGTTAGCAAGTGGTTGATATTTGCTGATGATAATAATATAAAGTTGATCTGACCACCTGGACATATATAATGTAAACTGCAAGTTATGCATGTAGTCTGCTTTGCTGCTTTTATCAATTTGTTTGAAATACCAAGCCATCTGCTGTCGATAACTTGATTCAGTGATAGAACCAATTGTAGTGCTGTGTTTTCTAAGTTTGATAACATCAGTTTCGGCATCCTTTGGTTTTGACCACAGAGTGAAAGACCTAAATAAATAATTTATTTATATTCGACAATGCGAGGCAAGCCAAGATAAGCATGATCATTGTAAAATTACAATTAAATATCTAGAAAAGTATACAAAGATTTCAAATGAGTCATGAAATATGAAGATGTAAGGGTATATATCTCTGGGGGATTACATGCGTGTAGCCGTTATTCAGGTTTGTATAATTGCAGCTTCATTTTTGGTAGATCACTTAGCTCGTGTGAGAAGGGATGGTTCACGTCCGTTGGGGAGTTGTGGTCAAATAATTAACCATGGCACTTCGGCTTACAATAAGCTTTTGCAAGGATTTAACTAAAATACATAATCTAAATTTGGCAATAACATTTGTCTCTGTCCATACCTCTGGTAGCCTACCTTCAACGAGTGATATAATATACATCTCCAAGACAGCGTATTGCATTATGTTGGGCAGTGGCTTGACAATAGCAGGATACACATCGTCAAGTACAATCGAAATATGTGGGTCGAATCAGCCATTAACCAGAAGACCTATGCAGCAATAAGCGTAGTATCCTGCATTGTACTATTATTTTGACAAAGTGAAAATGAGGGTATGGAATCCCTTTGTCGGTGTGCTAATCTTTTTGATTTAGGCGCAGTAGCACCATCGCTTTGGCAACATCCTCTATGACGTGACTACTGTCATTAGCCAGTAAATGATATGCTCATTGCCATTTATAAGGCTTGTACTGAACATACATATAATACACCATCTGTTTTAAGCTTACATTTCTGGCGAGCCTTACTTCACGGCAATAATTCGCGTGCCCTTGCATTCTCATTACTTCGTTGCGACATTTCTTATAACGCAACAAACGGTCAAATCCACCTGATGCTTGAAAATTATTCAATGAACGTTGCTCCTCTATATCACAGGATCGCTAATTCGGCGCCACCAACTATTTTTATTGAAGTGTTTTCATTTTGTAGCGGATTATACCCGCACTTGCCTAAGCTCTGTATTTGTTCTTTGGTGACCTGCTCCAAATCAGGAAAGCAATTACGCTACAGTGCTCTGGCTCTAACCGTATTTAGTCGGTGCCAACAAGAGGATATGCTTGGAGCCAATACGTCGCCAAGCAGGCGACGAACACGATGCAGCTAAACAGGTAGACAAGCAAAAGCGCATGCGATAAGCAGAATGAATGTGAGGTTCATGACAATGGAAACTGGACTGGTGATCCATAACTATATTGCAAAATTTGTTTTAATAAAATTTTTGAGAGAACCTTTTTGTATCCTAGGTCCGAGATATATTAACCATACGCATAAATGCTCTGTTAGATCTGGATACATTAAAGGTGAGTAAAAGAGAGCCACGGAATGTATAATCCTGGAGAAGAACTTTGTATATAGTAGATTTAGAGATGAAACAATACAGTGGAACAAGTTATGCTGTCCGCGGAATTGATAACAGGTTGAGAAAGTGAAATAGAAGTTAATACCGAACAAGAAATGATATACAAGTTTGTTCACGATAAATAATAGTTCTGGATAAAAACATGGGGAAGAGCAGGGTGTAGGTCCACGGAATGATGTTAGTTATTATAAGTCAAATGTGATTGCGCTCCGGTTCTCTGGCATGTGTCAAGCACCCGGTTAAATCCGCAGACCATTTTCTCGGGGTAGAAGCACCATATTCAGCGGAATCCTTACGTCATTTTTCTTGCCATAAGGGTGGTGCATCTAGGATTGCCACTGCCGCTACACCAACCCTAAAATAACTAATACGCCGCAGCGGGAAATGCTTAAGAAAGCTGATAATGGCAGCTCCTGCGATTGGCCACCCGTTAAGCGCATGCTTTGTCTTCAAGAATCTGCAATTCTTTCGCGTGCACACGGATGCCTTTGTAGCGCCTCTGTCACAAAGAACCTAAGTATTAAATACTTCCTATGAAATCACGCATCAAGCGGCGAACAACACCAGTATACAAACGCATGGCTATCAAATGTTTAAGCTTGATATCGGAGTCATCCGATATTTCATTGGACATTTTCATCGCAGAATTTAAACGTTGTGCCAATGATGTGAAATTTCTTGCGATCTTTCTCTTGTAGTGCGCAAATGTCAAATGCAAATCGGTGACAGCATAGTATAGCTTCATAGCACGCGTCTAATAAGGTTTCCCGGTCCAATCGACTTACAAATATCGTTGCCTCATGTAATTGCATTCATTGACTTTCTTTACCAATGTGCAAAGTTATTTCAGTCCTAGGAATAATTTGCCGACGAGGAGCATCAAATTGTTGCTCTATGTCATAAGATTAGAGTCATTAGTTGCAATTTAATCACGACGGTTACCGCCAGAATAAAAGGTCCTGTCTAAGGCCGTGTTTCAGCATATGCTGAATATTGGCACTATTGGACTGCCTGGTAAAAAAGAAATAAAAATTATAAACCCAACCTTTCGGGCACAATCTGAGATAATGCAGTGTTTATATGATCGCATAATTAACCAATCCTAAAGCAAAAGCGATACCGATATCGTCAGTTATGTGAATAAATTGGACCCCAACATTAAACGTAATGAATTCTCGAGCGCATAGACGCACGCCTCGACATGCATAATTAAAGTTGCATAGACAACGTTGTTTGCATAATAGGAGATATAAATCTAATGTTGACAGCGAATATTTGTGTTTTTGTGGACCTTGACGGATGCGGTTGTGTGTGCAGTCCGGTTTGGCTGAATAAGGTATACGAACCAACCCTCAGTATGATGGCACTAATAATAGCATGCTAGTTATATAGGATGAAAGTGTAGTTGTATATGAGCAGATATATATGCATTGAAGTTGTGAGATATGCTATCCGTCATTTTGCGAATGCAAGGTAGAGAACCATGAATTAATTGATTGGCGAGTCAAGTATGACAGGAAGCTGTATTCTTAAATATATTTTTTTGCTTTTGTAGGGAGAGAGCTTGCCAGCTGAAAATCCACAACATCCTAAAACTCTGCCGGTAGGTATGTGACACTGGCGGTGCTGTCATATGGCTGATCGTTCTCACGGTGATTCGCAGTCATCCTCGACAATTTGTTTCCGTTTCCTGTGTGAATATCTTCTTCTGAGTCGACGGCGATTCATTGGAGATGTTATATTTTGACGAGCCAGGTGACATGTATTCTGTCAATGCTCTTAGAGATTCCTTCCGGTGTATCAGGATTGCGTGGTATGGTAAACTTTAATGCTTCCTGTTGAAAGCGTGGCCAGGTGTAGGTCACCGTTATGACATCCGAAGCTTTTTATGTGCATAATGGGCCTAATCGTTTTTCTCAATATTTAAAGAACGCAACCACCCTTGCCAACCGCAGCAGAAAGTGAACCGCTTCATTTTAGTAATCGGTAAAATGTTTGGTGCAATTAAGCAAGAAACATGTGACTTCGCTTATAGGTATAACTGCATAGCCGTTTGTAACTTAATTGCTCTTATTTCATTTCCACCAATGTGTGCTTCTAAAATGATCAACATACGACTCGACGGCATCTGTCTAGCACATTATCGTCTGAGCTGCATTGCATGTTTATTAGAGCATACTGGTGCTTGAAATATAATGCTTTTTATTTAACACTTCAACCGTTGCCTTTCTCTGTTTCATCTTGAATTGTTTCCTCTCAATATTATGTTCCCAATTCAATCCCATCAAGCTTATTTTTAAAACTTTTATCCAACTCCCACTTTACTTGCACTACTCTTTTTTGCTTGCGGATTTTAGCTCTATTATTTAAACATCTCCTAGTTAATGACCAGTAAAGTTAGATAGAAGCGAGGAAAACTAGTTTACCACAGACCCACCACATTGTTCGCTATTACTATCCCAGCTAACATTCTATCTCACTGCTTTTCCATTCCATATCGTTCCGTACACATGCTTACCCGTATACATAAACATTTGTAATCCATCCTTACTGTAAAAATGTAGCACGATTGTCGCCTTGGATTATTTTATTCTAACATGTTTCTTCTTCTTCATTGTGCCTTGAGACTGTTTATACCAATATGCTTCCATAGCGGTAGAGTTGCGACATTAATCTTGTATGGTTGTTTGTTTCACCTACTCAATTTTGCCTTCTGAATTTAAGTACCAAGCTCCGTTTACATCCTGTTCTATTACTTTCACCTTGTTCTGGCAACTTGCCGAGTTTACGTGTCTCCATACTATGGACACAGTACACCAGGAACGATCTACCCATCATTTCAGGGAAACCATTGCATCTACTTTCATCCGATTTTCTCAACTGAATATTAGGCTGTTCGGTTTTACAAACGTTTGGCTCTTTGATTTTTTATTTGTTCACATCAGTCCTCTCATCCATTTCTTCCAAGTCTAGGCTAAATTCACTCCATTATTTAATAGTTCGATGCTCACAATATACAAAATATTGCTCTTTGCTTACCAGTTAACATTATCTTCAGTGAAAAATGTATGATGGTACCAATGACACTGCAGTGTGTCGCAAGTGTCCATGGTGGTCGCTGCTGCTCTCTTTCACTCTATTTATTAATGTGTTCTGTAGAAAACTTCAAAGATTACCAAGGAATCCCACCTCGCCAGTTGGTGTGGAATCAAAGGAACTTACCAAGACAAACTAGACTCCCAAAACTCACCTCTAACCTGATCTATTACTACTAGTCTACCAAATATGGGTACACATACTTAGGGGAATGGTGCAGTCTTAGCCGACATACATGTAAACAGCTGAAACAAATAATTACTTAACTTAACTAAAACCATCCACAAACACGGATCTAGTGATGCTGACTTTCAAGCGACCGATCACTCACTTATATTGTATCAGCCATCATATTATTTTTACGCGCCTACAATAGTGTTTCTTTCCCATTTCAAAATCTGCGTGGTTCGGATCCACTACATTCCTGAAAGTTATTTCCAATAGTCTTCTATAACGTGGTGGTTTCGCCTTGTAAGCGATTTTTCCCTAAATAAATAATGTATGTGTAATGGCAATGAGACGAGGCGGATGTTAATCGTCTCCAACTATTTCTTTGGTTCCATTTCTGCTTATCCAACCACAACCACACAACGGACGCCAGATATGCCTTCACGTACTATCTAAGTGATCCATCGAAAAGGCAGCCGCACCTACACAAACTCCAATAACGTCTAAACACATGCACTCAAAATACATGCATGATCTCACAGCTGCAATGATAATGGGCCAAGTGGACCAAATTTAATTCCGTCCCTGTTTTTAAATTTTTCTTTCCAATGATCAAGACTATATAGCCGTGTCTCGCATTCAGTGATAAAAGAGCATGTATGTACGTTTTTGCGTGGCATCGATTTTGAAAATATAGCAAATTCGAGATGATTTAGAAATTTTGATCAAAAAGCTTTGAAATTTGTGACCAGTGCATCAAATTATCAACAGCAGAGGGTGAATTATTTTAAATAATTTTAAAAATGTTTTAAGTCGAATGACTTGCGTATCATACTCTGAACAAGATCCGCGGCATTGCTTTCTTCATAACTTAATATTATTGCAAGCAAATAATAATTTCCTAATCATATTTAAAGTACATTTATATCCGTTAGTAAAAAGCGAATATTAATTAAAAAGTTAATAACCCAACGCATAAAGGTTTGTTCCTTAGCGGATTATTCATTTATTATATAATTAAATCATGCGAAGCAAAACAAACTTAGCAAGAGAGCAGCAGTGAGGAATCCGCATATGTAAACGTTAAAAAATCCGTATAGTAAGTAAAACGAAGGTCCTATTGCTAACGGAAAAAGCCATGGCATATAAGCAAAGACGAATTTTCCAGGACCTATTCCAGTTATCAGATAGAAGAAAAAGAAAATATCTTCCGCGATTGCAAGTCAGGTCAGTGGACTGAAACACGGGCTTGACAGGCGGGCAAAACTTTCAGATATGTTAGATATAGTGAAATGTAGGATGCACACAACTAAGGGTTTCCTCTTTGTAACTGCTTTAAATATAACAAAATTTTTGGTATCTACTACGTGTTACGGAATTGTATCTTAGTACCGAATATTGCGTAGACTGTCTGCAAAGCCAAATGAAATAACAAGCTATGTCTCCTCAACTCAAATGATAACAGCCGATTAAAAATAAGTCATGGTAATTCGGTACACAGGTGGACGGGTACTAAACGCTGCCGCATCCTAGTGCTTAATAGCAGTTGCTCAAACATTGACCGAATTTATTGTGGTTTACTATCATGTTACTTGAGGTGTTAGCTAGTATCAACAGCTTGAGTACCGAAGTCACCAAATCAGGTAAATCTATGTACGAAACCCGCGTCAGCTACATGGTCTCGGTAAGATCCTATGGAAGACCTGGTTTGTCAAAGACACTAATCGATTTCAGATACAGGCAACCAATATATTAAACTTTTGCAGATGGCACTAGAGGATATTGATTCATCTATCATGTCTACGATGCTTAATATCTGCGTACCTTTTCCTTAGAATGCGCTATCCACGCTTGGGAATCATGTCTACAGCATCAAGTTACAAATTTGGAGACACGAACTAACGAATAAAATTGTCAATCTTTTGCGCCAATATCCTTAACAAAACCACTGTACGTACTCCGGGTGTTCAGTGAAAAGCACTGGTAATTATGTAAGCATTTACAATTATTTCAATAAATTAATGTTAACCATTCTCACGCATGTAGCACAATTATGAAACTGAGCCTACAAGCAACCTCAAAGGCAATAGCCGGATGCAGTCAAAAACGGAGCCGTTACGATTGTCGGCGAAGCTGTTTAACCCAATGCGCATTGTAATACTGCCATCTTTCCACACATTTGTTTCCTACATACGATTGGATTTTGCACTAAGCTCTACACAATCGTTAGTTAAGCTAGCAATAGAATATGTTCCAGCGTAGTTCATACACACATTTCTGGACATCCAGGAAAAATCGTTAGATAGCAAATTTCCTTTCTCTTGGCCCTAACCTTTTTCTCTCTGCTGATGTGAACAAAGCCGAGTGCTATCAATGGCTTATTTTTAAAGCTGCCGGATATGATTTTCCCACTATGTAAAACGAATGGCTAAATAAGCAGATAATCTAGGTATATACGTGCTAGCTACCACCAGAACTATTTTAACTCAAAATGACCCACGTAAAGGTGGGAAGTCGGGTTAACAAACATAATGCAATCGTAAAAAGCATTCCCGTTAGTGTACGTTAGTCCATTTTGTCCAATTTCACAATCCTTCATATTGCTCTGAACGCTTCACAAAGGTGGATGTTTTGTCCAAATTTGACGGGAAGCCGCATTGTGGTGCGCGTTCAATCAGCAAAATGTCGCCTCTTCGTCACCGACGCACATACAAGAGCTTATTTGAAACAAGTTAAACAGCGCTCGGGATAAGCTGCAAGAAAAGTGCATCGCCTTTCACAAACTGTTCATTGTTGTGTATGTTCTTTGCAGCAAACAGTGGTGCATACACTATATAAAGTATGTATTGAAATTTATGGGCAAAATGAATGAAACATTTTCAACTATATATGGTAAAGTGTGTGGGGTTTTAAAGTGAATTACCTGCAGGATAAACGCGCAAACACTAATCCATTTGGTCCCTCGAGTTTTGTCATTGTATTTACGTTCTAGTGCTATTTGCAGCGAATGGCAATTGGTGCCTGGCTTTTATTTGCCAATGCCGCAGATATTCCGTAGCATTGCAGACCGCTGAACGCAACCTTTTTCTAAGCAGGCTTTGTATGTTGACGACAAATGCGATGCCCGTTCTTGAAGTAGCATAAAAAAGCTAAAGTCTTGTTTGTGACGCGTGCGCCACAATAACGTCACTTGCTCCACATCAATTGGTCCGTAAGGGTGTAGAATTTATAAGTCAATACAAACCGACGCTTTGCGCAAACTGCTATCTTTTAGTTCTTTGTTTGTAGAACCGTTCTATAATTTATGAGCAGCCATGAGCAACATGGGATTATTTTCAAAATCACGCGGAGGAGTAGCGAATACAAACTGAGTTCTTCTAGGTTGTACGGGCTAATTTAATTTACCCTGTACTTTGCCGAATTTCAAAGCCAGATTGTTCCACGTGGTCCATTGGTAAACCAAAAATAGGTCAATTTAGAGAAAATCAGGAACCACTTAGCCATGATCCGCTCACCACATTTCATGGGCATCTGCAAAACGCCGGGAAACTGAGGCGATATCTCACGCAAATTACGTATATAACCGCTTTCCCTGCACTTAGCGTAGTCAACTTTGAACTTTCGCTTATTCCGTTTTAGGAGTGCTACTTTACGAAGCAAGCAAAATTACCTTCCGCTCCTTAAATTTACGTGCAATTATCCAGGAGTTTGGAAGCGTTGGATATTTTTAGACATAATTGGTATATTCTGGATTTTTGATCAGCAGCATAAACCAACACCTGCGTGACACCAGCAGGTTGTTGCAGCATGACCAGTGTTGACGTAAGTCGTGTTGTTTAGTGTCACTAATTTGCATTTTTGTAGATTGTCCTCCATCATCTCAATGAAAACCGTATCCAGAACATTTTGGATTAGATCACTGAGCGTAACCGTTTATAGTCTAATCGCACCCCGCTTTAGAATATGGAGTGACGATGTCATGCATCGACATTTTATGGGCGGCATTTCAAGGAGAAACCTATCGAGTAATCGCGAAGATGGCTCGATTAACTTAGGGAAATTGTATGAATGTTTTCGCTCACAACAGAGATATGAACGATTTCGACGACGATTTTCAACGTCTCAAGGCTATTGATAGTGTTTAGGTAATGTTTACAAACCTGGACACATAATGTTCATTTGGAATGAGATTAAAATTGTTGAAGCCAAGTTGGCTAGGTAACGTAAGTTTCACTCAATTTGTAACTTGTGGATGAAGCATTCAAACCTACGGTTTTTTGTATGCGGATGAGTGTAAATTCTCTTAACATACACAATGCATCAGCATCACAAAATAAACTTCCATCAGTTAATCTGCTCATTTTTAGGGAGATGAATCACGTTTGCTGGAATTATACAACATCGGGTACTAAACATAAATACCTGCGGTTTGCGTTACGAACGGAGCTTTCCAAATTCCATGTTGCCTGTTGCTAAGGAGATGAACTCCAAAATCTGCCTGCTGTCTAGGTCTATCTACTCCGTAAACTAAATAGCGAGATAGTTATTTAAATGTATCGCCCTGCGTCAAGCAGTTTTCAATACCCGCAATCCAATCAGAATGCTTACAGCTTACCGGGAGTACCTCCTAATTATCCTTCTACTTGAAATATTAGGGCCCACACTCTTCAACAATCGAAATTCCCACTGTCTACTGTGTTTGTTTTAGAGTTTACTCGAAATATGAAACAGTGTGGATAACCCTTATTTTGTAGCAAATCATAAATGCTTGTTCAAGTTAATAACAAATTTCTCAGAGTTACAGAATGTTTCCTTTAAACGTCCACAGGATAATTCAGTTTATTTTCATTGGAACTTAAGTGTGTATGCACTGTGATCCAAGGGTGCTATTAAATTATTGCCTGAGTTAACAGAATTAAACTGCTCTTCCCCTGAATGTGTTAATTATTACCCACCATCCGATTTATATTTAGGGAAATAAGTACCACGCTGTGAAAAAACACGTGTGCAGAAAAATTCTTATGCAAAAGCAGTAGCCTTTTTAAGAAAGGAACTTACACCAATGAATTTTTAGCAAATGGTTTATATTTGCCATATATCAACTAAACCGCAAGGTATGCATGAAATATCGTTCGCTGTTTTTGTCAAATTGTTTGAAATACCAAGCCATACAATTTCGATAAGTTGAAGTATGGATAACTCTTTTTGTAATGTTGTGTTTTCTAAGTTTGCTAACATCATTTTTGACTTCATTTGGTTTAAACCACAGAGTGGAAGACCTAAATAAATAATTTCACTTCTTCGGACAATGCAAGACTAGCCGATATAGTCACGATTATGATAGAAATAAAATATAATATCTAGGAAAGCGTACAAATTATTCAAGTGAGCGGTGAAAAATGAAGCATTGAGAGCAAAAATGTATGTGGGAGTGCATGTATGTAGCCGTTATTCAGGTTAGATTACTTGCAGCTTCCTTTTAGGTAGGTCACATAGCTAGTGTGAGAATGGATGTTTGAAGTGCGTTATGTGGTTGTGTTTAACTAACTAACCCTGGGACTTCGATTTTCAATAAGCTTTTCTAAGTAATTGACTAAAACGCTAGTTAGACTAACTTACCGTTACTCTAAATGTAAGCATTTGGTACCGCTATTTTAAAACAGTTGGTTCCCTTTAGTAATTTGAAAAGCGCAGTAAGAATACAAAGATTGGCAAATGCACGCATTTCGTATTGTCTCATCAGTGCCTTTAACTATAACTCGCAATAATATTCATTCAGTGAAGGGTGTGACCAAACATACATACAAACAGACAAATAGACCAACACGTGATAAGTGAGATAGTGTTATCACCCCTATCCCTAGGGCAGTCTAATGCTGACCGATAATTGTTCCTGAACACAAAGCATCGGCTTAATCCGGTTAATTGCCATCGCCTCTGCGAAATGGAGATGGCGAGAATTGGTGTGTTGTAATAACATTGTGAACGCCGAATTGACCTCGACTCGGTGACCTGTGGTCAAAAGGTGTCGGCCGATCGAAGAGGCTGGTGGCTTCCGCAGACAAGCAGCTTGACTCTGGCCAGTTTCCTGCACGGTCGAATGTTGAACCCACTTAGGTATATGCTCCTTTTATTCGGGAACTCAGTGTTCTATCGGTCATGCCTATGTAACTGGCGCCGCAGTCACAAATGAATTGGTAAACGCAATGCGATTTGGCCTCGATAGTCTGAGCCTCCTTTACAGAAGGAAGTGGCAGTTTTTGGGTTTTGTTAAGGACCACGACCTTTGCAACACAGTAAGTTGTCTGCATGGCACAGATCAGACGCCTTGTAGTCCTCAACGAGGAGACGTCACCATTGAACGGCAGTTCAATGATTACAGGCTTCTTAGGTACCGTGTGAACTAGTTCTCTTGGTCGTACTTGCTTATGTTTCTCGATGAACCTTCGGGGGTAGCCGTTTTCGATGAGCGTGTTGGTTATCAACTGCAGTTCGTCGGCCAGGCAATCAGCAGAGCAGATTCGTCTGGCACGGCTAATCAGGGTTCTCACAAGCGTACGCTTGTATCGCATTGGTGTGAAGCTAGTGAAATGTTGATACTGCCCGGACCATGTTGGTTTCCTGTAGACAGACCTCTTAATCTGCCCGTTTTCTCCGCGGCTGATAAGGATATCTAAGTACGGAAGGAAATTTTTCTTCTCTACCTCACAGGTGACCCGCAAGTTATAATGCGCAGAATTTAATTGCTTTACCAACTGCTGCATTTGATGCTCCGATGAGCAAATTGCTAAAATGGCATCCACGTAGCGTTTGTAGTATGGATGTCGAGATATTTCTCCAGAAATATTTCGCTCTACCATTAACATAAATAAATCAGCAAGTGCTGGGCCCCATGGACTGCCCATCGCTACTCCATTAATCTGAGGGTACGGTGTATTTCTAAATTGAAAATTGACGTTCTCCGTACACAACAACAAAGAGTCTCTTAGTAACTCAACTGGCATCGGTAGGGGACACCGCGAACTTTCTGCTAGTTCACAAATGTAATCAGCAGTTTGGTGCAGGGGAACATTGGTAAAAAGCGATTCCAAATCTAATGAGCACATGACCTTTTCGGATATATTAAGTATGTCGAGGTCGTCGATAGGCTCGAAAGAATCTTTGAGGCTGTATAGATTGGCCCACTCTCGCAGTGGATAAAGCAATTTCACGAGCCAGCGAGCAAGTTTACGTTGAGGCGCGTTTACCATCGATAGAATCGTTCTGAGTGGCACCCCACTCTTATGTGCTTTCGGTAACCCGTATAGCTGAGGAGTAGTGGAACCGGTCGGCTTTAAGCTGACATACGTATCACTGTCGATCACACGATGCAGACGAAGCAAATCTAAGTGACGAGTTATGCTAGACCCTGACACAGTCACATCCTCTGCCCTCTCAAGTCGTTTGAATTTACTTGTGTCCTCGAGTATGACTGTCATCTTCTTTAGATATTCATTCTTATTCATGGGTACTACACCAGAACCTTTAGCTGGCTATGTTATTATCACATCCTCGGTAGGTAGTTCGCGTAGCGCCTCTAAATGCCGTTTTGTAAGCGCACACTTTTCTTATACTGGCACATGTTTAACCTCATAAGCAATATCTGTCAGCTTGTTTCTAAATCATATGCGCTTATCAGCACTGGCTGGTTGTAGATCTTTCACCTGATAAAAGAAGGTTTCAAACTGTGATTCAATAAAAAGCTCATTTAACCGTCTAGGAGGTACTTTGTAGTCTAGGCCAAATGATAATGCTTCCAATTGTAAGGCATTAAGATTCAAAACCGACATATTCAGAACATAATTACC
>CALYDF020001579.1:0-21564 GCA_944474145.2 Dicrocoelium dendriticum
GATTGTCCAAGTCTTGCAATAAAAGACAAGTTGGAGAGGTATACTCATTTGTTCGCTGACGCAAATGACGGTTACAGGATGTGTAACTGGATGGAGCACCGGAAACCGTGCTCCCAAAAGGGCCACGCAAACCAATATCCCAGAGAATACCACTTAAAATCCTACCTGAATTACAGACACAGGTTGCGGAGATGGAGGGTAAAGGGAGTATCAGTCGCGCAAACAGCCCGTATTCCTCACCAGTGTTGCTGACGAGAAAGGCGGACGGTACCTACCGATTCTGCATTGATTTCACGGAACTGAACAAAGTGACGGTGAAGGATTCGTTCCCCATGCCACAGATGGAAGAAATGTTTCCAGTCTTCATACTGCGGTGTATCTCGTTGATTGACCTCCGTTCAGAAAAGGTGCAGCTATCCATCGCGGAAGGGGATCGTCACAAAAGAGCTTTCGGTGTAAAGGGTCAGCAGTACGAATTTTTGTGAATGTCATTTGGACTGTGTAACTCCCCCGCCACGTTCACAGGACTGCTACTAATGATACTGAAAGACCACATAGGTGTGTTGGTTTACTGATACGTCATCGTCTTATTCTCCGTGACAGAAGACGAACATTGTAACAGAATCGTTTCCGTACTGCAACGGTTGGAGGAAGCTGGATTGAAGCCAAGCCGCAAGAAATCACAAATAGTCCAGAAATCGATTGTGTGCTTGGGTCACATCGTGAGGAACGCTCAAATAGGGCCGCTACCAGAGAAACTGGAGGCGATCGAAAAGTTTCCGATCCTGAAGTCCAAACGCCAGCTTCGTTCCTTCCTCGAAATTGTAATATATGATTGGAAATTCCTCCCTAGTTTTGCGGAAAACATCAACCCATTATTGAAGCTTCTGCACAAGGACCAGCCATTCGTGTGGACAACCTTAGCAGAGGAGGTTTTCAACCACGTAAAGGCACACGTGGCAGGATCCGCAAAGTCTTTACACATACCCAATCCAGAGGAGACGTTTACAGTGGTAGTCGATGCTAGCAACACCGCAATCAGTGCAGTATTATCAAAACAATCAGGCGTAGTAGAATATTCCAGCAGAGTGCTGACGAGTACAAAACATAAATACTCCAAGATGGAGAAGGAATACCTTGCTATCGTTTGGGCATTGGATAAGTGGAGAACTTACCTCTTGGCAAATGAATTCCACGTTATGACGGACCACGAACCGTTCTCGTGGTTATTGACAACGAAAGATCCGTGAGGACACCTTGCGCGATAGGCATATCGACTCCAATAATTTACCTTCACTATCGAACACTTAGACGGGACACAGAACTTACTACCTGACAAGCTGTCGTGGCCATCGATGGACGACATCATAACAGACACAACAATACTGGTATGGGAGGTCACAACAGGGAAGGGAAACCTACTCGAAATACGAAGAAAGGACGAACTGGTGAAATCACTGCGCAGTCACTTACAATTAAGCACCAAGCCAGAGACAACGTCGGGCGAGATGAAGAAACGCATTAAGATATGGGACCGGCTGTGCTCAATAAATGGCAATCTGTTGTTGGCAACAAACGGAAGGAAACTTCTCTTTATCCAAGCAGATCTACGGAAACGGGTCATCCAAATGGTTCATGAGAATGCGCACATGGAATGTTAGAGGGCTTTTGCCTTTTTACGGAGACGAGTATTTTTGCCATACATGAGGGACGTAGAGGCATATATAAGGGGGTGCACAAACTGGTAAACTAGCAGGGAGGTGAATGCGCCCAGAACGCCAATGCAATTGATTAAAGGTACCAAGAACTTACAGTGCTCGGGGCTGGGTGTAGTTGGACCGTTGCCAATGAGCCTATCAGGTAACACGCACATCCTTGTGATGATTTATAATTTCACCCGATGGGTGGAGGCTATACCAGACAGGCCAGACCAGACAGGCGAAACCGTGGCACGGACTCTCGAATTCAATGTGCCGGCGTGGCATGGAATTCCGCATTGCGACGTCAATGATCAAAGTCCATGCTTTGAGTCAAAAGCGTTCCAAGCAGTATTAGCGAAATGGGGCATCCAGAGACGACGCACTTCATCGTATCACCCTCAAACCAATGGGATTACAGAACGGTTTAACCGTACGATGAAGACATGGAACAATTGCACAAAGTTGGCATTAGAAGAGGCATTGCCCGTAGTACTACTCGCTTATCGGAGCAACATGCTGTCAGGCACCATAGTTTCGCCCTTGGAATTGCAATTTTGGAGAGAGCCGAGAATCGCACACGATACGTGTTTGGCGCCGGGTCGCGAGTGCGAAATTCCAGCATTTCAGTTTGGAAAAGTACAAACAACCGATCAGTGGGGAACAAACGCACGACAAGTACGGAATAAACGGTACTATGATTTACGATATGCCACAGATAAATGGAGACCATCCAACCGAGGAGACCAAGTAAGACTGCGCAATATTGATCCACCGGCATATAGAAGTCCAGGTGCAGCAAGTTCAAACAACCGTGGGAATGTCCCTATACCATGACCGAAAGGAAAGGAGTGAACGTCATAATTGATGACGGGATGGCAAAGCGTTGGGTGAATACAGCTTTACTACGACCATGGTAAAGGAGAAAACCAGATATACGACAAAGAACGAGTGTACTGGCATGGAAGGCAAGAATCACCGGCAGAAGGGACAAGCCGCAAAAACTAAGGAACATGAAAACTAACAAGGATACCGGGGCCTATGAGGCAAGCCGGAAAGTGGCAACGAAAGACAAACGATATTAGGCCCAAACCGACAAGGGCACGGAATGTAGTGGTGGAGAGCCCGAATTTTCGGAGAGATAAGCGTTTTGTCGCGCCTTCCGAAATAACCACGACGAGAGCAACACAACCCCGAGTAAGCAAATCAAGAGCATTAGAACGAATCCAGCGTGATCAGAATGGGACGCGCGGATGCGAGGATACGAGAGCAAATCGGCGAACGCCGACCTATCGGCTGACGGAAGTCGGGGCATGAATGTGACGCTGAGCGAGAGGAAAATGTGTGCTGCTTGGTGGTCGGGAACTGTCCTCTTTATGTGTGCGCATGAGTGCTAGCAGGGGAACCCGTTGAGCGTTGTTAATAAAGACTGTGCCCCCAAACGTTTTGCCGCACTATCATAATGTTTGTTTCACCCCCAATCTCACTCACATATCCTTTAGATCAGAAGCTGTACTATACATCTTTTGAACAGACGCAAGCACAGCTCTGCTGGAAATCGCTAGCTGCGGTATGGGAACTTTTAGCTGAGTGACTCTATTCTTCCTGCAACAGTTTTTCGAAATCTATATTCCCAGCCCGTGGAATCATGGGACGTTTCCTTTTATTCACAATGGATGAAGTTGTTCAAATCTAACCAACTACCATACAATAAACTTACTACTGGTTATTTTAAAGGTCATGGAAGCTAGTACTTTTGCACCGCCGAAGGCCTAGTTGGGAGAAGGTAACCACCTCACACCGGAACAGCATCGCTTCCGACGAAATCAATCGTGCATTTCAAATCGATTACTAGCACCATCCAGCTGAACTGAAGCGGCAGACTCGAGCAGATGACTTGATTTATTCTTCCTTGGTTTCTCATATGCGTTCGACCAGTTAGACCATATCACACTCCTCTTCAAACTCCAGATATTTGGTACGGGTTATCCTCTCTTAGAATGGATCAGAAGCTTTCTTCTACACCGGCGTCTGGAGGTAGAATTTGGTGGATCGCCGTCATATATCATCGGTGTTTAATAAGGATTACTACAGGGATCGTTTTGGAACCGTAACTTTTTGACATATTTTAACGATAACAGACTCCTTATAAGCAAGAACTGCCCGCTTTATACCGATGTCGTCAAGTTGTGGACTGCGATCAGTTTACCAACTG
The DNA here is from genome assembly GCA_944474145.2 of Dicrocoelium dendriticum. Taxonomy (NCBI): domain Eukaryota; kingdom Metazoa; phylum Platyhelminthes; class Trematoda; order Plagiorchiida; family Dicrocoeliidae; genus Dicrocoelium; species Dicrocoelium dendriticum. Next base: position 3,913 of record CALYDF020001579.1, read on the forward strand.
CTATCACAGTGCTTTGAGCTGACCTGGATAGGGTATACGCGTGGTCAACACATACTCTACTTCTATTCAATGTGAACAAATATAGAGTGCTGCACTCACGGCACAAGTTGGTGTACTCTTACAGACTCGAAAACCCGAATCTTCAAACCGCTTCTGGCCGGAAGGAACTGGGAGTTTTAGTCTAGACTGACATTGGATTTTCGAATCTGACTGTAACGGCGTCAAGGAGAGGCATCCAGCATGTGCGCTTACTGAAGCGTGCATTCGGACGATTCGAATATACGATTTTTTAACATTATCTCGGCTCTTACATACAGCCACAAGTGGAGTGCGCAATACAGTTCTGGCGCCTAGGGCTGAGGAGATATTCCACTACATTGGAGATACCCCAAAGCCGGGAAACCCCGAATCTCAAGGGTCTTTATAATTGGCCTTATGAATGAAGGCCAAATGTGCTCGAATCTTCAGCGGACAATAACGGCGATTGCGCGGGGACCCATGTTAACTTATCAGATTTTAAGATCCCAAAAGCACCACCTGCTTCTTCCTAAAGTTCAGTCACAAAATCAATTTAAGGGGTCAGTATTACAAAATGGCAGAGCAGCACAATCGCTGAGAATGCCGTCGGAAAAATGTTCGTATTGTTTGTGCAACGTGGAAAGCCCTACCAGAATCTGTTATACGTGCTTTCACGCTGTCAGAGTTCAAAGCCCGAGTTTATAGCGCTGTTATTTCGCTGCACCACCTCACGTGACTCATTACTGTTGGATAGACACAAGTATACGTAAGAGAGGACAACGCCAGTCAAATAACAGCTTTCGTTCAACAGTTTATCTCCCCCCCTATGTGTACACCATGTAGAGACACCATTGTTACCAACATCCCATTTGCTGTTATTGCTTATGGGCTTACCTTGGATTAACAGCTGGTACTACTTGACCTCGGTGATTTCACCGATGCAAAACACAATTTTAATAACAAGTATATTCCATATTTTGAAGTTTCACCATGTTCATCCTACAGCATTGGTTGCACATTAGCTTTTTCCCGTATAAAACCATTGCCTTATGGTTGCATTGCACAGCAGGACATTGTGCGCAAGAGTGTGCTTTCAATAGAGGAACAGGTGAAGCGTTTATGTTATAGTGAGTATATGGATGTCAGTTAGAGTAGCCGCTCAGTTTCTGTGGATGACGGCAGTGCATTGTCGATAGCAAAAGATCTGCTCGACTTGTAGATGCGCAGTATGAGATGTCCCTTCCAAGGGAAAAACGAATAATGAAGTCCTACACAATTAAGAATCACTCGGCCCTGACTACAGCGTTTAGCGAGACGATCGCCAACTAATCCGTCTCTTGGTGTTGGATACGTGCCAGGAAAGAGAACGAAACCCGTGAAGTGTTAAGATATACTTGTGTCTTCCTAACGATTACAGCCCCATTATGATTCCATGCGATATTTGCCACCTTCTCCAGTTAAACCTGAAGGAACCGAAAAGCATAGGGTGGTCTTCGCCTGTGCCGCAAAACATACATGCGTTGCCTGAACGACCAAATACCGCAAGGACTGGGTACCACCTCGGACATGATCAGTATACTGTTGTGCTTTAAGAGTGGCCATATCCGCTTGGATTGAAAACATGTCCATGCAATAGTGTGCAACGGAGATTGACAATGACGCTTGGCGTCTTCTCTGGTGGAAAAAAGACGAGATCGGCTCAGAAGCGATAGAATGCTAGATGATGGCGTATTCCTTCGGCGCAAATTCATCCTTATTTTGAGCCGATGCCTTGCGTTATATCGCTATCATGTGGGAACATCAGTACGAAGCGAGTGTGCTGGCGACGGTACTTAACAGCCTTTTGTCTGTGATCTCATTCTAGTTGCCGTCATATAAGTAGCTACCAGGTTTGCGTCCCAAATCAGATAAATGTTGAGGAAGACCGGCTTCGGATGTGTAGATCGCTTTGCAAGCACGCGGATGTTTTGAAGTCGTTTGCCATTCAGTAGTCCTTGAGTCATTCAAAGTGATAGCTGAACTGCCTTGATTCGTTCGATGGACCTTAGGCTTCTAGAGGAATAGCGATGCGGACACTTTCCTTTTTATTTGATATTAACAGTTTGGTGTCGTTCGAGAAAAAGCCTCTTATCTGGATTGGCATCTATATATAATTCCTTTGAGCTGATAGCTACCGTTATTATGCCTGCCAACTCATGGTTACCTTAGCTGTGTCGAGAGAACTTACTAGTGAGAACGAAGAAGCATTGCACCCCAGGCTATGTAGCATAGGAGCCTTGGGAGTTCCGAAGATGTTAGGTGCACTCACCACTTCCTATATTTTGTGGAATTGCAACAAATGCATATCTTTTGTGCTGCCTCAGAAATTGAATTTGCTGCTGTTGCAGTTGTCAGCCTCAGCGCTGGACGATTTACACAATGATGATTGCTCTATACAAAGTCTAGGTTGTTACCACTGATGTCCGTCTCTATCCCACCGTTACCGTCGGTGGCGGCAGTCAGTGCTACTAGTGTGTGGAAGGACGTTTGTGAAAGAGCTTAAAGAAATTTTAAGAAAGTCCGAGACCGACTCCACAACAATTGTGTATTACAACAGCAGCAAGTCCAAGAGGTTCAGCACATGGCTTCCCACCTAGTGTCGACCTTCCACGTGTTTACAACACCAAAGTAGTGGAAACACGTCGATTCAGAATGCAGTCTTGCGGGTCCGCTACTTTTCAGAGCGCTTGGAGAGCTATTTAGGGTACCAGAATTTCTACGGGACGATGACAGCAAATGCCCAGATTTCGCCCCAATTTTCGAACTTGAAATAGTGGAGGTTCATTGCTCAAGTAAACACGTCAGGCGAGACACAACTCTCTGTTCTTATACATGGATGTTCGGATTGGATTTAATTACTGAAGTCGCTCGTGTGGCTGACCCAAATCCAATAGTACCTAAGGACTCGCATATAAGGAACAGAAAACCATCTAAAACATATTGATCACCCTCGATAAACTTAAGAAGACAGAAGTCGAGTTCGCTAGAATGACACAGAAAGAATTTTACTTAGATATATTAGGACGGCTTGAGCGGATGCTTATCGGTAAACGCTTCCTAGAGGAAATTCAATGCAAGGGATTCCGGTGCGACTTCGTCCCATAATACGAGGAGTGTATCTTTGTCTAGGAATAAGTTTGGCGATATTGTTAAATCCATTTTCCCATTCGTGCCAATGTCAGGTGTTCGTCCTGGTTTTATAACAAACGGTGCTTATTTGTTGTTCGGCTATCTAATCGCTTTAAAGGTATTTCTAACAGATCCAACCCTAAGTGTGCCATACCAAATGACCTGTGAAGCAATCTGTGCATTAGCGATTGATGTCCACGGGCTTTAGTATGACTAGACACAGGCGAAATGCAGAAGCAGAAGGATGCCATTCCGACACCGGATTCGCATCAATGATAAAAGCATGGCTATTGGCGTACGTCGCCCTATTATGTGACACGGAAGCAATCAAAAAGTTACCATGGCGGCGGGCGGAAAACAGGCTTATACTCAGTATGGTGAAGCAAATTTAAAGAAAAACCCCGTTAAACTTCGAGCCTTCCCAGAGGGTATCCTGTTTTTCGGCTCACCTCATTGGTCTCGTTCCCCTTTTATTTTATCGGGTTATGTTATTCCTCTTCGGCCGCTGTCTTCCTGTCTCGCGCAATGATCACGTTTTTCGTGCTTGACATCTGATTGGCCGTATTTCTTTGGACCGCTCATATTTGGCTTTGCACTCGGAAACTTGCCGTTAATAGCGATTCTCGAGTTGCCAGTGCGCGCTCTATGTTCTATTGTCCAATCCGGTTTGTCGGTTTCTGTATACGTGTGCCACACGTGATTCGCTGTCCAGCAATCTCTGTGTCTCCCGGTGGGTTCACGCGTTCTCTCGATCGAACTGATCCGCTGACTCCGGTAACCTGCGCTTAGGTGGTAAGGTCGAGTATACTGGACTGGTTTCCTAAACCCCGTTACATCCTTTTCCTTTTGTTTTGTTAGAATTGTGCCGCAGTATGTCCCATACTGCTTTCCGCTGCGTGTGAGTTTCCTTCCTTCTGCAGGGGTGACGTGTATCTGTCTTTGCTGCCGTTATCGGTTTTCCATCTGGGTAAAACGCGTACAACCTGCTTTCCGGACCTTTACTCGGTTCCGCATAATTGTAATGCAACCAATCTTCACTTCTTAGCTTCTCTCTCCCTTGCGGCTCTGAATAACTACCTTCCTCCAGTGTCCCTCTGATCCTGGTACTGGTTGCACCCACACTTCTTCACCCACTGCTAGAGGTTGGAGTTATCTCGCTCCGCGATCGTAGTATTTCTTTTGCCTAAGCATACTGTTTCGTAACCACTCGCGTATCGAGGTCGTTGATGATACTTCAGGTGTTAGCAGATTTGACGCAGTTGGTATCAACGTGCTTGTCTTCCGGCTGAAGAGTTGCTGCACCGGACTTGCCCCAATTTCTGTTGATGGCGTGTTTCTGCGTTCTAGCAACATTATATAAGTGTCTTAATGAGTCTCCTTAGCTTTAGTAAGCACCTTCTTTGCTCCTTTTACCGCCGACTCGGCCTTTCCATTTGCTTGGCTGTGATATGGGCTAGTAAGCCGGTGATGGAAATCCCACTTTCCGCTGAAATCTCGGAACTCTGCGCTAACGAACTGCGGCCCGTTGTTCGAGACTACTACCTCCGGTATTCCGTGACGAGCAAATTGACATCGTAGCTTATTCACTACTGCATCTGTACTGGTCGTAGCAAGAGCATAGATTTCAAAGTAGTTACTGAAATAATCTACCAAAACTAAGTAACTTTTTCCCTCGTGGATGAAGATGTCTACTGCAACCATCTGCCAGGGCATGTCAGGAACATCAAGGAGCATCATCGCTTCTTTTGACTGACGTACGTCGTGTGTTCAGCATGCCAGACAATTTGAGACTTAATCTCGTATTTGGCTGGTCATTCCCGGCCAAAAAATTAGCTCTCGCGCTCTGGCTACAAAATCGTTGACTCCCAAATGTGCATAGTGGACAAGCTATGTTATCGCGCGCTGCAACGCTTTGGGGATTAGTATCCTATTACCTTTGAATATCAACCTATCTTGGAAAATGTGTTCATCACGAAAATGGAAAAACGGGGTAAGATCTCCTGGTAGATCTTTCTTTTTCTTTAGCCAGCCACTTAGTATTGTCTGCCTCATTAGCTTGCATAAGCCGTCTTCCTCCGTGCACTGCTGGACCCTTATATAATGTTGCTAGAACGCAGAAACACGCCATCAACAGAAATTGGGGCAAGTCCGGTGCAGCAACTCTTCAGCCGGAAGACCAGCACGTTGATACCAACTGCGTCAAATCTGCTAACACCTGAAGTATCATCAACGACCTCGATACGCGAGTGGTTACGAAACAGTATGCTTAGGCAAAAGAAATACTACGATCGCGGAGCGAGATAACTCCAACCTCTAGCAGTGGGTGAAGAAGTGTGGGTGCAACCAGTACCAGGATCAGAGGGACACTGGAGGAAGGTAGTTATTCAGAGCCGCAAGGGAGAGAGAAGCTACGAAGTGAAGATTGGTTGCATTACAATTAAGCGGAACCGAGTACAGGTCCGGAAAGCAGGTTGTACGCGTTTTACCCAGATGGAAAACCGATAACGGCAGCAAAGACAGATACACGTCACCCCTGCAGAAGGAAGGAAACTCACACGCAGCGGAAAGCAGTATGGGACATACTGCGGCACAATCCTAACAAAACAAAAGGAAAAGGATGTAACGGGGTTTAGGAAACCAGTCCAGTATGTTTGACTTTACCACCTAAGCGCAGGTTACCGGAGTCAGCGGATCAGTTCGATCGAGAGAACGCGTGAACCCACCGGGAGACACAGCGATGGCTGGACAGCGAATCACGTGTGGCACACGTATACAGAAACCGACAAACCGGATTGGACAATAGAACATAGAGCGCGCACTGGCAACTCGAGAATCGCTATTAACGGCAAGTTTCCAAGTGCAAAGCCAAATATGAGCGGTCCAAAGAAATACGGCCAATCAGATGCCAAGCACGAAAAACGTGATCATTGCGCGAGACAGGAAGACAGCGGCCGAAGAGGAATAACATAACCCGATAAAATAAAAGGGGAACGAGACCAATGAGGTGAGCCGAAAAACAGGATACCCTCTGGGAAGTCTCGAATATTAACAGTATTTATTTCCTTTAACGGATGAACGGCTGTTTTCCGCCCGCCGCAATCGTGACTTTTTGATCATGTCCGTGTCACTTAACACCGGGCAAGGATGCCTTTAGCTCTTTTTCTTTAGACACACCGCAAGGCACTCTCCATCTAGAAGCCCGATGGTGTCTATTAGTAATATATTTAGCTTCCTCAACGAGACAGCTTGCATATTAAATGTAGTTGACATACGTATTTGATAATCCTCAGGATCGTTTTGCTTTGCAGCTGCTTTGACTGCTAAGTCGATAGCAGTGCTGTCGTCCACGTACATCACTTGCGCACGGCGGCGTTGCATACAACTGAGACATGTCGAATTTCAGTCGTAAAATGAGCGAAATGGTTTAGCTGTCGAGATTCCTTATGGTGTTGTCGGTCGGTTGTCAATGGAGCACGTATTTTAATGGCTTATTGCTAGTGAAGACGGAGGACGTGCGACCTTCTAATATGCACTGAAATGACGTATCGCTTGTAAGTGGCTAGTAGTACTTTACAGAACATGCTGGAGCGAGATTTGAGAGGTTGCGGGGGTTTGGAGAGAATCTCTAAGGACTGCCAAGTGTCACCTACACGTTACTGCAAAACAGCGCCGCCTGCCAATTCCGAGGCGTCGGTGCTGAGGAACAGTATGGGTTGTCGGGTCATGACGTGCAATATAAACTGTGTTGATGACAGCCTACTTCATCGACTGAGAAGCAGAGTGTTTTGCAGCAGGTAATTGATTTCCCCTTGAAGAAGGTCCGTGGTGGATCGCATCAGTGACAAGCAGATGATAAACCGTCGGTAAATGTTAACAAGCCCATCAAAATGCCTAAGCTCTGTGAATGAATGAGACTCGGGGTAGTGGATGATGGCTTGAGTTTTATCCTGCACTGACACGAAGACTGCAGTGGGGGTACGATGGGCGAGGAACTTGAGTGAATCGATACTAAACGAACACATCTAAATTGTTCGTCACCCCTTGTTGAGATAAGCAATCAAGCAATATTCGAAAGTAACGCAATTGCTTTTCTCGTGAAAAGAGCTCGCGATTGAGTTGTCGTCGATAAGCGTACACGAAGGCTAAGCCGTAACAAACTTGGACGATAAGGAGCTGAAAAGTTTACTCAACATTATATACACCAATTCGCATGCGCAGCAATTCAAACCAATCAAGTGTGGTTGGCATGACAGTTTTAGCGACGTGCGCCTCTGCTACCATAATTTGGTTGTGTGCGCGAACTAATTTCATTTTGTCGAATATTGACTTGCCTGCTAGACTGGCAATGAGATTCACGATGTGTGGGTTGTATAATGATCCAGCGTTGTTATGGTATATAGGGCTCATTAGTCTCCGAAATGACGGCACTCCCCCATGACTTTCTTCGGGATCATGTGGAGAGTTGACGCCTATGGGCAGTTGGAGGGCCTGACGATACCGAGCTGAAGCATGGGTCGAATTCATTTGTTGCTGCAATTAGTTTGTCAAGAGCAAGCAATCTTGGTCGTGCGCTTGCTGGTTGACTGTGCATGACTATGTGGTAAGTAATCTTTGTCATGAATATTGGAATATCTCCAACCAATAGAACCATTCTCGGGTATTCGGAGAGAAAGCCCATCTAGTCGGACGGTGCGCCTGCGATGCGAAAAGCAGGTCTGGTTATCGGAGCATCTAAAGGCACACCATCAACCACTAGTTTCAACGGTCATCTTAAAGTTTATGGAGATCAGTATCAACAAACCATCCAAAATGGTGGAGGAAATCGGTACCGATAAATGCCGCAACCATGAAAACCCAGTGTAAGTATCAGCGTTGATTTATAAGCCCATCGTGCGCTGACGAAATGAAGCTATCGGAGAACCGTTGGCCGCACGCATGTTATACGTTGGCTTTGAGTTGTTGTCGCTCGCGTTCTTAGGGATGACTCTCATCTTCGCTCCTGTGTCGAGGCGGAAAGTGATGGAAGAACGTTGATAACGCAAAACAGGCGATGTATTTTGTTGGTGAAGGATGCGTTCGTCTTTCTAGCTTGCTAGATATTCGCTTTTCCTAAGCCGGTCGAGTCATGCTTTGTGCAGGGTGTCCTGTAACGTCAAGATTCGCCACCATACTGACGCTGACACAGGTACAATTCCTCCTTCGGTTCAAAACTGTCGGACTGAGCATGGGTCAAGGAAACTTTGTGCTTTTGTGTCGAACAACTCGTAATCATCCTAGGCACAGACGAGACACAGTGAGCGGTAGTCAAAACGTGGTTATCGTCTGACGATGGCATACGCTACTTCGAAGCATTCATTACGACCCTCTGCCTTGAAGTAGCGCAATCCCCTCGTCCTGTGGGTCAGATCGGCCTGACAATTGATCAGGTGTGAGACTGGATTTTATCACTGAGAATACGTTACCGATGCTATTGGTCGTCTGCTGCGGAAGGCCTTGGAACGCAACCTTCGCTGGGTGGCTCGTTCTTTCATGGTCTTATCTAAAACATGAACGTCTGTATCAGCAATGGTTCTGGTAGACGTGCTAGCCATAGCTCTATAAGTCCTTTTTACTCCAGAAGATGGAACCAACAATGTCCTGTATTCCCCGGAGCAATACCGTCGGCTTGCGACTACTCTACTTGGGTTCGTTAGGGGCTGCTCCAAACGAGCCCGAGCGCTAGGTAGTAACACATTTCAAATCGCCTGCTTCTTTGTTTCGTATTCAGCATCGTTTGGTGTGTAAAGCAGAATCCCTTGCACCAGTATCACGACGGAAGGACTGGGACGTGCTGATTTTATCTTGATCGGTCCCACTGAATGTCCCTACATACAAGATCGATCACAAAAATAGCAAACCAGATATCTGGGCCATGTTTTATAAAATCACGAAAAGTCAATGTTGGCATGCTTCGCTGTGAAACAATCGGGATGCTATGTCTGTTGCGGATAGCGAAGATCAAATTAAAAATTAAGGAGAAAATTAGTTAGGCAAGAATCAAAAAGTCCCCTTGTTTATGGAAATAAATAAAGAAGTCATCAGAAAGGCTAAGCAAAGACAACTTTCCAATTCGTGCATGCGAATCTGGGTCAACAAGTTGTAGAACTGGTATATACTAATCTGAGAAAGTACGCGTGCAATTGTGCGGATACCAGAAAAACGGAAGTTAGGACACATCAAATTGTATTCGATGTAGGCTACGAACGGACGAACTTGAATGAGGAGACCAAAACAAACAAGTGAAAATCGATAACTTTGTACATAAAAAATAAGAAATATCTTTTGGGTTTAAGAAATTTACGCGAAACGTATTTTAATACAATACTGGCTCTAGATACTGTCCTCGTCTTCCTAAGTTGGGCGTAAGTTGTGTGGCAGCTGATGAAGAGCCTAGCCACTGCAAGTAGCCCAACATGTCGTATTCCACAGTCGCCAGTAGCCTAATAGCCAGAATCACCTGTAACGAAGAGTTATGGCACTGGTTTCTGGTATAGTTTATGGCTGATCACCATTGACGAATTCCACTCGAACCAAATGACAGCATTTCCAGATGTACGTGAACTTTCCGTTTGGGGCCTTCTGCGATGAAAGCTTCTAAGAATTGCAACTGGCTTTCTTAATCCTGCTACTCAGTGCATAGATATTGGAATAAACCAGTAGATGGAACAATGAATTTTTCACGGACATACAGGCCAACACGTAATAGTTTTCCGTACTTGAAGAGTGAGATCAACATTGGGCGTGTCAAAACACAAAATCGTGGAGCGGTGGACTTGTAGGAAATTTCGAGTGAACTCCGTGTTTGGTTGCTTTGTCGACAGTCCAAGTCACTTGGGTTAACTCCTGTAACATCATTATCATCATTATACACGTTAGCTGCAGATAAAAAACACCTCAGCTTTTGTGCCGCAATACCAAGGACATGAAGCAAGAAACAAATGAGACACACCGGCGGAGCCCCCAGCAATGGATGGATATCGTTCCGGAGAGCTAACAACCGGCTATCGTGCCGCAAAAGTTATGTTATGCTTTAAGAATGCCATCGTACTTGGAGGGGAGGATAAGCAGGAAGGGGATGGACAAAGGACCTCACAACACAAACGCCACTGGGGCCAGCCCCTAGTCATGTCAGCAAGTGTGTCCGACCAAATGTGCTCATCGTTCTTAGGATCCCAGCCAGGCACTTGGGATGTACCAACCGAAGCCAACTTCGAAGTGAGGGATTTCATCTCTTTCGAGCAAGTCGTCGCTGGGCCTCCATTCCATCCACCCCCCGGCGCGCAAACGATGCATGTCGCGGAAGTCGGTGTGCTGACATGCGCAACACGTGTCCCAACCATCGGAGCCTGGTGTGTGATATACTGGTGCTGAACGGTTTACTCGCTCTTCCTGCACCAATTACGTGAGGCCGACCAAGCTTATTGCTCATGCCATGCTCCCGCTAGACATGAGCTAAGCTGCGAAGGTAGGGATTATTGAATGTAATGAGCCCGTTTATATCTGTCGACCAGATGGGTCAGATTTCACACCCATATAGGAGAGTTGAACAGACGGCTGCGTATTTCACTCTACCCTTTAAAACAAGATTAATGTCGCATCTACGCCACAGGCAGCGGAGATTGTCAAAAGCACTAGAGCTTTTGCTATACGTTTCGTTACCTCATCTTCGATCCCACGGTCGCTAATATAACTGCTCAGGTACTTGAATTCCTGTAGCGATGAAGATGCAATTCACAACCAAGTCCAGTTTCTGATCGGGAAAACGCAGGAGCATATATGGCAAAAGCCGGAAGAAAATGACACGGCTGGGACAGAATAAATGAGTAGAAGTTCCGGAGGCATTGGAGCCGGCTATACATTTTCTCCAAATTCAAATGGTAACCTCTCAGTGTGCTGACGTAGAATTTCAATGTGGGTCGGTATGCGTGAATAGGATCCTCGAGGATCTGGTCCCAGAATATGCTGACTGAATAAGTCTCAAGTATGGTAGTATTAATGTTGACTGGGTGATAGTTAGCTAAGTTGTATTGGATGCAATCATACCTGAGGTTCCTAGTGCCTAAGTATTCCTGGTTTCAATTTAGTGAACTAGGACGTTCATCAGCAAGCTTTGGAGAGGCGTACAGCGCGCTTAATTGATTTCTGCACACCAAAATGCTTCACGCGCGACAGATTGTATGAAAGGGCTTACGGACGTCTGTGATAACTCAAAGTGCACATTTAATTAGATGCTGTAATAATACCGTTGATTTCGTATTGCCATCTGAATGTTTGCGCTGTTGAAATACCATCAAGTTGGCTGTGAATGCAGTGGTCATTTTAAGATTGTTCCTCCTAACAAAAATAAAGATTCAAAGATCCTTGCGTTTCAAAATAAAAGCTGACCTGTCAACATCACATTCATTCACAATGGAATTATTCATCTGTGCTGCAAGGAACATCTCCAATAATTGTTACATTTGTCAGCAGTTAGTTGCACTGCATGGGATCAACAAGTTCAGCAACGACATTTTTTCAACAATCAGGTGGTCCGCATAGTAACCAATGTAACAATACGTATCCTCTTAAGTCCATTTTGCAATTGAGGCCAACTCATTTTCCCATACACCAGATGAGATTTATCAGGCACGAGAGTGGCGATTGTCCGTAGAGAGTGGTTTTCTCTCAATTTGACTCAGTTAATGCGAGACCAATATGCATCCCGCTTCTAAGCTATAAATGGGAATACTGTTTAGTGCATGTCCTGTCTGACCAGTAGCGATTCATGTCACATTCCTTTGGGTAGAGTGAAGGGGTTGAGCTTAAACGAACTATATTTGTTCTCCATAATGATACATGATTGGTCCTTACTGTCCTTCGCAATACTGCGTAGTTACCCACGGTGTTTGACGAAGAGATGTGGTTCTTACCGTGATGTAAGTCATGATATATCTTCTTCCTCTGGATTTGTCAATTTATATTAAACATGGCAAGATGGAGAAATTCATATTAGGCCATATGCTGAGCTGTGCAGTTCTGCTCGTTATACGTGTGGCGGCCTGTCCTCCCGGTTTCACTGATGTCGGGTATGGACAATGTTTTATCGCCTATCCCGGAAATATTGGATTTTGCGATGGACATAAAAAGTGCCACGACGAAGGAGTCAAACGCGGTCTCAATATGTTTCTAGTCGGTCGATACTCCACACTGCTGAGACCACACTTCATTAACTATTCTACCATACATACCGGCATGCATGATATGCTGTTTTCTGTGGGCTCGTCCAAGGTTGGTTGGCAAACAAACGATCCAGGCCATTATTCTCGGGTGACGGCTTCCATTGATTGGATGAGAGGCGAACCGCGCGTTGTCAACGGAGTGGTGATTGTGTTTACCCCACAAGGCTTCAAAACTGAACTGCAAGATTCCACGCTGCGGACGCTGGTTTGTAGCACATCTACTTACAAATATGCTGCGTCAACTGCCCCAACAGAATTTAGGATGAACTGGCCTGAAGTGGTGGAGCCTTTGTTCATTCCGCATAATAACTCCACTGGGTGTTTTGACAAACTTAACACAGTCACAATAATACTGTGTGCATCCAGGTGAGTGCGAGACAGAACCCTGATGCAGTAACTAGCACGAAATCTGTCAGGCATTACTCTCGTAATTGGCATATCGTCCATTACAGTTGGCTCCCAGCCGGCAAGACCCTGCCTAGTTTGTTTGCTGTCTGATATGAATGGAGCTGTCACCCACTGTCTCAGTTGCATTGTCATATCGTTCTTCTGCCGTTATCTATGAACCACTGCCAATGGGGTCGGTTGGTTCGTTACTGGTAGAGTCGGGATGTGCATCACTGAGGTGTTTCCCCAGTTCTAACGCAAGACGATTGTTGACCTCATTTCTGAACGTACGTTTATGTTAGCGCTAAAAGCTTCTTTCACCAAGATAAGAGGAATCCTATCATAGGCCATGTTCATATTACTGTCACATCTTGCCATTACTTTCATAGTTCAACTCATCTTAACCAATATATCTATATATATAGATATATATATTCTCTAGCTGTGTGGAGATGACGTGCCATCAGAACTATTGCGGACTAAATGGTTGAAATAAAATACATGAAAACGAAATTTTCGGTTTTACACACGCGGTTTTGGTTTTTGTGTCTTGTAGCTTTATGTTCGATAAAACGTTAAATACTTGATAACAATCTTGAACGGCACTGTCTCTGTTGATGCTGATTGCGGGACATAGACTCCATCATTTCTAACCACTGGCACTCCGAATCGCGTGGTCCTCATCCGTGAAGGTGTACCCGTCCGACGGATGCTAAGCTTAAGGTTGCATTCTTCATTGTTCTTCCCCAAGTCATTGGCTGTCCACAGCGGCGCTTTTCCGATCAATTTCGGGAAGCGCAAATAACGCTTGACGGTGAAGGCGATAGGCCGGCATGCGCAATACGTGGCCGAGCCAATACATGCGTTGCAATAAAAATAACCGTTTGGTGGCACGGGAATTTTCCTACAAATACTCGCTCTCGGACTTCTGCTTTACTTACGTGATGCTATCATCACACGAGAGCAATCGTATGCAAACGAAGAACGAAAACTGAAAATTTTTTTAGATCTTCCGAGCGAGTCAGCTAGGTCTCTAAGCGTACAAGAGGACAGCAAGAACAGAAGCAACATATACCCTACCCTTGAGTTTTAGACTGGCAACGCGACGGCGCCATAATTATCTCAGTCTAATGAACGCAAAGAGTGCTTTGCGATCCTTTGTGAGACCTCATCTAAAATACAGCCAGCAGTGCTGCAAATCCTTTTATAAGTGAATCAGTGGACTAGTTAAAGGACGTTAGTGGCAATGTTTTGCATAGGTACAGGCATCAGCAAATCATGAAGCAGTATTTTACCTTTGCCTGGCGGGAAACACAGGCCATACTTGGATGCCGCCATCACTAGGCGCTTCAGAGCGTTCTGTAGGGCTTGTAATCCTTCCAAACAAAGCGATATCATCAGCGTAGTCCAAGTCAGCTACTCTGTCACCTGGAAGAAAAAATACCGTTGTTTTAAGGACGTTCCAATGCTCATTGGACGACATTTTCAATAACAAATTTGATGAGGAAAGTTGAGATGGAGCAATCTTGGTGTACGATGCTGGTGAGAGCACACGCAGTGGAATGCGTGCCGTAAGCCATGAAATTACCTGACATGTGACTGTAAAGGTCCTTCGAGATTGTTACAAACCTGTCGACCCCACACATCCTTAGTACGTAATTCCTCAGAGCAGACCTCTCTACTGAGTTAAAAGCGGATTCCATGTCCAAGGTCGCTTCGATTCTTGGCCGTCGGTGGACGTGACGGACTTCAAGCGGTTGGCAGAGTGTGAAGTTGTGGTCAATGCAACCTCGACCTCGAAGGGAACCCGCTTGTTTCTCTAGGTAAACTTCTTCTCTAGTTGCTGAGAGCCTGCGGAGTAGAACAGACACGAAAGTTTCAGAGGCAACATAGATGAACGACATTCAGCGGTAATTGACTCAGTCCTCCCGGGAGCCTTCGTGGAAAATCTGGACAATGTCAGATACTGCCCATGCAATTGGGACATTCTCGATAGTCTAAATGGTGGTGAAGAGTGATAGCATTTCGTTGATAAGGGCATTTCCGCCATCATTGTACAGAGTACGGATAGGCTGTCAGGACCGCGAGCTTTAGGATGCATCAAAAATTGGCTGCCGCTTTGGATCTTTGTTTGTTTAAGCACATCTGGGGCGATAGAACAAGCACTCACCATGCGATCGAGGTCCCACAGTGGGTTGTGCTGAGCAGTTAAATTTGAAAGCAAAGTGCTCTACCCAACGATCCTAATGCCTGTGCAGGTTGGTGATTTTACTGCCGTCTGATTAAACAATCGTTTGACTTACATCATGTGAATGACAACCAGTGGTCTTTATGAGGTAAAACAAACTGCGGAAGTTTCCAGCCGATGCAGCGGCCTCCATCACAGCAGCTGGTTTTGACCTCAAGGATCCACGGTCAGAGCGAAGGATTGACTTCAGCTTTTGCGAGATGTACCGACGAAATATACTTTGCACCACATCGGCTAGCACAGCCCGCTGGCCTTCTAACAGTTCCGAGGATCATACCGAAAACCAGCTTCTGGCTGTTCAACGGGTAAGTCCGCAGCTGGACAAGCCGGCGGACAGCTTCGCTTTTTGCAAATTTGACCGGTATTTCTCAATCTCCAGAGCATGGGGTAGGGCAAGATTATCGCAAAGCTTCTGTTGATACTGCGTTTTCACCGTTTGACCCTCCAACTTGTAAGTGTTGAGGTGGGTTTGGTTTACCCTGGGTGAACCGCCGAAATGCATGCAAATTACGAACAGAGCAATGCATGATCGGTGTCAACACAAGTTGATCAAAATTATCGGCAATCGCGTACGCTGTCGCACCACCTGCGACTTATAATTATGACACCAATTTGTCACCAGCGCTGTTTTGACAATGGAGAACGACGATCATACTGCAGAGGAATAGTTAGGGGTCAGCACAAAGCCTGAACGTTCTCCCTACTTTGTTAGAGCGAACATCACCATTTTAGTGCGGTCAACTTAGACGGCGTTTACATGACAGCAGCCGACCAATACGTACGTTTGCGTCTCTCGCCGTAAGAACAATGTCTGTTTTAGGCGCTCTTAGAAGCAACGCATGCATAGGTTGATATAACTAGTCCTTGATTGCATCCAAGCTGCAGTCAGTGGGCGCGTAGGCGGAGATCACGAAAAGAGCATGGTTGTCTGCGCGCTGCCTGCTATTATTACAAGAGTCATGGAGCCTCACAGCGCATAGGCGACTGTTGACTGGAAATCCAGTCAAAGAGGGCGGCCTTGGCTCTAGCACTGAGGACAATTTCAACACCAGCTAGGCAGATGCGGCGCATTCAGCTTCACCAAATAGGCGAAGATAAAAGCGCGTATATGGTTGAACTGGTGACAACAGCTGATAGACTGTGTTGAAATCGTGCAGTCGTGTTTCCTTCAGGCAGCAGATATCAATTTCAAAAGTCTCCAGTGTGTATGCAAGTCCAGTTTGCTATCCCATCTGCAGTAATTTACGCACGTTGTGGGTTGCTAGTTTGAGCTGAATTCCAGGTCTCACTAGTGATGATGTCAGATTTCGGGGCTAGTAGCTCCCTATGGAGGAGCGTGTGGTTGATTTGACGGGTGGCTAGAGAACAACGTCATCGGCGAAGGTATGTTTGTTCACAGTAGAATAATAAAGTAACAATGGGGATGAGTGATACAGGGAAGAGTCTTTACATTGGTGGGTGTCTTTGTAAAGTTTGTTTAGTCGTAGGACAGTAGATCATGTGTGCTGTGAAGAAAACTAGTTTACGGTGCAGATCTTTGCATTACTGCATTTGTGTAGGTGGCGGAGCGATTCATACGAACCCGTGAGTGAAACCTATATTTTTATGAGACATCCCAGCTACTATCAAAGCAGGTACACATTTGAGCAAAGTAGATACTATCTTCTAATCTATGACTGGGTCAGAATGGTAACAAAGTCATGTTTCACTAAATTATTAGGAAACTTAAAATGTGGGGTTGAACTTAAACATGCTGGAATATCCGTTCATTATTGACATTGGTACTACACACAAATTAATGTTGGAAGATGTAAATCTGCTGCCTTATACACCATAAGAATAACCGAATCGTGTGAACATATAATGCAGTTGTGAAGTGCACTTTAATCCTTTTAAGTCAAGCTACACATGGTACTAACTACGTGAAGTTATACAACTTCAGTGGGGACCATCTATGTAGCCTCATCATTAGCAACAATCTGATCTTTACTTTCAATGATCCAATTATTTTATATCTAAGTCAATTTATAATTCATTCTTCTTCACCAAGTGAGATGTTTCAGTTAGCCTCATAATAAATTAAGTAACACCGCGTCATTGGTATGATACACACCCTACCATTAGTGCGCTGGTATAAACAATTGTTAACGATGTAGTCCATGATTTGGCCAACCTGAAAAAGAGCATCGGAAATACATCGGCGGAGACGATATCGAATATAAGTGGAAGTGAATCGAATAGAATGTAGATCCAAATATACTAAGACAGAATCGCTTTCACAAGTGACGCCACAGTTTTAGGCGATACACCTCATGCAATAACGCAGCTAAAATTGTTAGCGTTGAAGTAGCATTTAGCGGTCAAACAATTAGAGTGTACAAATCAGCGAGTACTTCTCAGGCAACCATAATATATGATAACAGTCGATCAGCTTGTAATTGTTGGATTCGCTTTCGTTTACTTCTGTGGGCTTCCGATGGCATCATTTCTGCTGGTCCACTTCGTCTCCCACTGGACATTACATGTTATCGCCGTCATCCCTCCTTGGTAAACCATTTTTTATCTTGCTGTCGC